>MU185827.1:81378-150532 GCA_016904865.1 Pissodes strobi | reverse complement strand
TAGAAATTAGGTCAGATTTGAATGCCAGAAAAACAGTATTAACATTAGAAAAAATAAAGCAAATAATCAAATATTAATCAAAAATCCAAGTTAATAATAATCGATAGCAATAAAGGTAAAATCAGTAAATCCAGAACGTTTCAATTATTGGGCGCAAGTAATAAAAATCATATACTTACTACTTCTTGCGACTTTCTCCTCTGGAACGTGACCACTTAAGGGAAGTTCAGGAAATTAAATAATTAAATAAAAACAGGTGAATACGAGAAATGGAAAGTTAGTTTATTGCTATTAAAAATATATATATATGATAGCTGATTAAAGAGATGAGAAAATGACCAGTAATTTTATTATAACAACTATACTTCGAAGAGAAGTAGAAGGCTTTACTCGGTTACTTGATGGAGTAAATCACATTCTTAACCTAAACAAACGCCAAAATATTTAACCGTAATCTATGATGAACGCGTTATGCAATAATAAAAAATGTTAAGAAAACATAAACGAAGGCCGGCGTTCCTGCAAACAACTACTCGTTATGGGAAAATTTAAGTAACTCAAATAAAAACAATTAATCAATGGTTAATTAACGGATTTCAAATCATGATTTGTTACAAAGCCGTATTACTAACTAACTATGTATATTTGGGTATCAGTTATGATGTTGATATCAGCCACGAAATGAAAATAACTAGTCCGACCTGGCGTTATTGTAACAATCAATCAATTATAGAATTTAACCGTATGTTAAATTTAAACGTAAATATTTCCCGGTCGCATATTCATATCTAACGTAGTGTACCGCAATCCGAATCATCTTGTCATAAGGCGACTATAATATAAATGTTAATAGGTATTATTATGGCTTTACATGGCCCTCCGCTCGCTTCCTTCGCTACGGGAGCTCAATCAACAAGAACTAACCAAGTGCTAACCAAAACTAACCCAAGTCCGTCATGCCAAACTCTGTCGAATGCTTTCGAAATATCCAACGCAATCGCTCGAGACTCTCCGTAGTTCTCAATTGCTCTACTCCATAAATGAGTGACATAGGCCAATATATCTCCTACTAAATGAAACACTTTGTATTCCATGCAAAATTTTAATCCAAAAAGGACTTCCTATAGAAGCATAACAGAGTGCTTTAGGCCTAGGCCATTATCAGTGTTACCTGAAAAGTAAGTAGAAGAACCACCCATTAACGGAAAGTAAGTGGCTGATGTAAGAACTTTACGAAAGAATGATATAGTTAACATTGTTACATAAGAATTCTGAGTGTTAAAAAAAATTTGAAAGGCATTAAAATAAGTGTGTAAGTTGAGAATGGAGCTTTTTTTGGGATTTTTTGTGTGAATTTATTTGAAACAAAGGAAAATGGTAGAGGTTCTTTCACTTACTTGTCATTGGACCTGAAGAAACATATCAACGAAGAGAAAACAAACAACACCACCTACAGCTCTTTCGCACCTTCTGACGAACCAGGGCTTTCATTTTGACGGTAACTTGATGGAATTTGGAATGTATGCTTCCATTCCTGAGGAGATTACTTGCGTGATCTCTTCACAGCAAACTGACGGGTCGTCAGTACCAAAGCAGACGTCGAGCCAAGGAAAACCTAGGTAGAATTCCCTTAGATCGTCCCAGTTTGCAGAATTGTAATGCCAGATTTTGCGAGGCAATGGTGGATCCTTCTGTAGAAGTGGCAATTCACAAACTGTTATAATACGTTTGTGGTCGGAAGTACCTAATGGCGGACCAACTGTAATTATGTACTGGTCAGGATTGGTGTTTAGAAAAAGATCCAGGAGGGCGGCGAATTTGCCCCTCTCTGAGATTCGAGTTGGTTCGTCTACAAGTTGAGTAAGCCCGCAGCTGATGGCAAATGCTTCAGCTTCTCTACTTTCGTTATCGGTCTTGTTGTGATGTTTGAGCAAGTTGGTGTTGTGAGCATTGAAGTCTCCCAGAACGATAATTTCTGAATTGGGGTGATTGACCTGTATTGAGTCAAAAGTGGTAGCTAGTGTTGTAAAAAAGCTCTGGTAGGCTCTATCGCTCGGAGGACGACAAATACAATATATATACTTGGTTAATCTCTTGGCGGTGAACGTGAGCCAAATGACGATGACGTCAAGGTTGTTCGGTTCGAGTGTTTCTTCGCAGTGACATAAAAGGTGGCTCCGGACAAAAAGACATATTTCGAACTTATGATTAAATCGGGTGTGTCAGTCGTAACCAAGATAGGGGTAGTTTACTGTTGTTGTTGTAGAACATACTTGTGTTTCTGTAAGGGCTGGTATGCGTGGTATATTTGCTTGTAGATGTTGGTGTACCGAATTTATGTTTTTATTTAAGCCTCTTATGTTGCTGAAATCTATTCTAAGTTGGCTCGGTGACTTTGCTGTCTGTGAAATGCGGAATGAAGGGCTCCCAGGGCCACCCAGGGCCCGGAGTTCCGAATGGCCGGGGAGTTTACTTCCGGAATATTTTGATCCTGGAAGCACCATCATGTCCATATATACCTACTGTGGAACCCGGAACCACCAGTGCGGAGCGGAACGTGATTCGGGAGAACCACTTAGCATTTCTCAGTTCTGGTGGGGTGGTCATTCACCGGACGATGCGAGTAGGCATATGCATCTACCACCTAGGGCCGCTTCCACCGGAAGCATCGGCCTAAGACTCATTCCTTTGGTGGTCCCTAGTCTGACAGGGGTAAGAATGGGGCTTGTTTGGTTACTCCCCAGTTATCAGCTCCAGACCTTGTACTTTGGTGTTCTCCAGCCTTGGGGAGGACGATGGGATTTGAGGGCCACATCCCGTGGCAAACTCGGAATGGCGGAGGCGTTTCTTCCCGTAATCAAACTGCTCTCACCAATTTGACGTTCCTCCCTGCTAATACAATGCAGCCCCTCTTGTCACAAACTGTCATTGACCAGCACCAGACTTTGTACTTCGATGTTCTCCAGCCTGGAGGAGGACGATGGGACCTTGTAAGTATTAATACTCAAAAAAAGAAACACATAATGAAATAATTCTATTTGCTTACCTCATTCGAATACTTTGACAAAGTCCAAAGACGAATAAACTGTGATTTTGATATCCAGTAACAACTTCATTGAATCTTCTGACAATAGCCTGTATAGGCACGTTTCAGAACGTTTACCTAAATGTGAGATATTTACGTGTGGACGTTACCATTATAATGATGGGACACCTGAAGAATTAGTTAATGTAAAAATATCGTTTCGAGGGGAATTTATCGTAAGGAAGAAATAGTTATTTAAGATAAAGCGGTATGATGCTAATGGCGGATAACATTGAGTTGGTAATAGACACACTTAGAACAGAACAGAAGTTTTGAACGCGAAAGCATAACTTTACCAATCATTAGAGCCAATATGGCCGAGAACCTAATAGTTCATAATATTCACCCAATTTTGAAAATTTGAAACTACATAGGTTATCTACAGAAGTCTCAGCTACTGAAAGACCCAGTTTATATGCTGCCAGATATCCTTAGACTAGAATTGGGACATTTGTGGTTTCGAACTTAGCAAAAGCTTGAAAGCGATAAACGAAAGAATCGCCAGAAGGTTAAATGCAAGAAAAGAAAATTTTGTGGCATTGAAAGATGCAAAATACTTTATTACTTCAAACTACACAAAATTCAGAATAAGAGAATGAAGAGATTTGCACATTTTAACACTCATAATGAAGCCTCGAGTATAATATTACCTGGTGCGTAAAGAAGATGTTTCGGAACATTTGGAGGAAGCTTCTCTAGAGGGTTGACAGGAAGTGTTTCAGAAAATTTAAATGTGTTTTTTATAGCTCTCAATTACAAAATTTTAGGGTGTAGAATTTGAAATCGATGGGACCAGCCGTCCAAACCTTATGCAGCAACCATTTGAGGCTCGCCCAAACTAAGGACCCCGGTATAGGCGACAGTTTCTTAGTTTTCTAGCTAAGAACCGTAGGAAATTGGTCTCTTTGATTTTTTAGCTCGTCGTTTGGTGACGAAATACTGAAAAATACCATCTGTTCATGCGTAATATAGAGAAAATAAGTCCTCTTTAGTATTGAGATTCGAACAATTGATATTATTAATTTTGTCTTTCATTTATAGGTTGCCGAATTCAATAATAGTTAAGATCAAGTCAAATAAGATTGATTTCGATCTCTATATAATAGATGTGTTAAACTGTGGATTACAAGGAAGAGCCAGAAACATTGTAAAATGGAACCACGGTATGAGTTGCGAATTACTCAAGCGCATACCAGTCCCAATGTTTGATTTCAAGGCTTCATTTATTGGTTGTCCGATTAACGTAATTTGGACTCGTCATCCTCCACTTATATATCTACCAAATAATACATGGGGTTGGAGAGGAATATTTGTTGACATGTTTGATGCTTTAAGTCACGTTACTCATAGAGAAACAATTCTAGCTGCAAATGATACAGAATATATAGATGAAGTAGCAACAGCTTTTAACTTCGATTCGGTCATAAATGACTTGGAAAGTGAGATAGCTGAAATATTTATTGGTACTTTAGACATTACCACATGTGAATTGTTTCACATATCTCCAATTATAACAGAAGAACCATTATATTTTATTTCACCGAAAAGGAAATTAGATAACTGGCATGTTTTTTCAGCTGCCTTTGGTACTCAGATAGTAATAATTTGTGGACTAGTTTTTATTGCCATTGGATTTTTACTCTTGTACATGGCTAAAGTTAAGGAGAATGGAAATATGAAGACTATATCAGAAATTCTTTTAAAGCTTCTTGGAACTCTTCTGAACACCGGAAACTGGACAGTAGTCGAAAACTACTTGTTAAGATTAATGATAGGAAAGTACTAAATTTATTATTAAATGTATCATTGAACTATAAAATTTCCAATTGGCACAAATTAGCAATTATTTTGAATCTAGCGATTATCAAGAAAAACTATTGGAGAGTACAGGGCAAAAAGAGACCCTTTGGGTATTTTGCACAGGTCGAGATAATATTGCTATCCAACATTTTACGATGCAATATTCTCGATATAAATTAAGTAAAAGCGAGCTCTTTTGCAGCTAAAACGCAAAATATTGCTATCCAACATTTTACGATGCAATATTCTCGATATAAATTAAGTAAAAGCGAGCTCTTTTGCAGCTTTTGCGGCATTTAAAATAAAGACGTGCAGGGTAAGGATGGGCTTATCGCATTCTTTTGCGTCGGCGCATTAAGAGCTGCCATCATGCAATATGCAGTGTATGTTTAATTATTGTTGTGAGCTTAAAACCTGTCGTTGCAAGAGTCGTAATTGTTGACAGTAATAAAAAGACGGGTAGGAGCTCTCTGCTTTTCCTCTGCAATAATGCGATTCCCTGGGACGGAATTGCTTTATAAAATTTAGAACATGATGCTTCTTGTTTTCAAAGCGAGTGAATGTGGGTCATCTCCCCTAGTTTCAGATGCAGACTGGCCTGAAGGGTAGTATCTCGTTAAAATACCTTGAACCCGGCTTTTCCCTACATTAAGGCTCTTCAAAAAAGTTTTCTTGCATACAGGAATTAAATCTCCGTTTGGGAAGCAGCGCACGCTGTATGAAAACGGCAGTGTCTTAGACACTCCAGTTCCGGTAACAGGACGTTTTCTTTGGATTTTTTTTGCATTACATTACTTTTAAATTAAATTGCCTTGCTGTGCATTACTTGGATTTGCATAGAATGCTTTGTTGAATGCATAAATATCTTGCATGGTCAATTTTTTACATTGATATGCTTGACTTTGATGGCTACACTTGAGACAAATAGGTAGTTCCCGTGCAGAATACCTTAAACGAAAATTACACACAATCAAGAAAGTCCTGCATAAATATCGAACATGTAGCACTTACTTTGACTTTTTCTGCTTTGCTCTTATCAATAATTGTTCGATGTTTCTTAGTCTTTTGCGAATTTGTGGAGTTGAATCACTCATTTGCAACAATATTTAATTATTATTATTACTATTCAACTAAAATGCAACAGTAATATTTTATTTACGCAGCGAAATCATAACACATAAAATCTGTCGTATAACGCAATTGGATTTGGCCGGTTTTGAAACTAGGCGACTTATTTAAATACTTCTTCTTCTTCTTCTTCTCTGCCTGTTTTAACCAATCAAGCCTCTTCCGACGTTGAGGTCCAGCATTCCTTCCATCGTTTTGGTGATCTTCTTCGTGTTCTCTCTCTCGTTGGTTTGTTATGTTTTGCATTTTTTGCCAGTCTGTTATCTGGCATTCTCTCAATGTGCTTGTTCGAGCATTTCCTTTTGCGTCTTATCATCCATTTTCCCACATCCCGTATCTTGCTCTGTTCCCTAAGCTCTTCGCTTCACATCTTATCAAGTAAGGTCTTTCCATATATACTTCTTATCGTCTTCATTTCCACCGTTCTCATCATTTGCATTGTTCTCGATGTGCCTCTCTTTGCTACGTACGTTAGAATGGGTCGAACTGCTGTTTTGTATATTCTTATTTTACTTACAATGTTGAGATATTTGTTACGCCATATAATGATGCTTTCATAGCTTGTGTTCGTACTTCATGTTGCAAATCATCGTCGCTGATTATGTCCGCTCCCAGGTATGTGAAGTGCTTGACCTGATCTATTTTTTTCCCTAGGCCTGTCCGACATACGCCCCCATATAGCACTGCAGCCTGTACAGGCTTATTGTGCTGAGCCTGTGTGGTTTTATGATAGCCACTCCAGTATTTTTGTGTTCTGTACGAGGCCGTACAGATCTTTTACTGAGTGTTTGATTAGTATCTCTGGGTCTATATTTGGTTGCCCAAAGATGCTAAGTCTCCTGCAGTCCAGTGCCTCGCAGTTGATCAGGATGTGTCTAGTTGTTTCCGGTTCCTTATTGCAGTTAAGGTCTCCGATATACAGACCCATCCTGTTCAGGTGTACCTTTAGGGGTGCATGGCCGGTCAAAAGACCGGTTATGATTCGCAACTGATCCCTGCTTATGAATAGCAGTTTTTCGGTCCTTTTTCTACATGGTAGGCCAATAAATTCCATTCCATGGTTTTGCCTGGGGATTTCTGTGACCTGATCTATTACTTTCCCCTCTATTTCTAGTGTGCACCTCACTGGCTCTTTGGATGATACGAGGCATTTAGTTTTGCTTGTATTTATAAGCATATTTAATTGCTTGACTTCTCGGTTAAAAGCGTGGAGAAGTCTCTGTAGGTCGTCTTCTGCATCAGCGATTAGTGCCGCGACGTCAGCGCAGCGTATACGTTTCCCATTTTATATCCCGCTGTTCTTGGAAGTTTCACTGTTATTTTATCCATAACCAGACTAAATCGGAGAAAAGTGGCAGACCTATCTGCTACTACGGAAGGAGTCCGAACGAGATGATTCCATCCAGAGTTGTGCCAAACAGAAACACCCGTCACACCGATTCAGTTACGAACACCTAGAACGTCCCTGTTGCGGGACTCCTTTGTCTGGAGGACTGCCTCGCTCTGGAATGGACTGTCGAGTAACGTATTTCCTGAAAACTACAACCTACAGCGCTTCACCAACGTCCACCATCTTCTCCGCACCGTTGAGTGGCATAGGATTTTCCGTTTGTGTTTGTGCCGAACATAAAAAAAATATTTTCATCTGACCATAAAGTGAATAGGCACTTACTTATTGTTCCATTAGTTCACTAAAACATGCTTCCCAGTTAGCTGTTGTACTGACTATTTACGTGCCAAAGCTTCACTCAACTCGTGGCATTTCCCCTCCTCCCAATCAAGCATGTGGATAATCCCCTTCCTGTCGTCGCTGACGCACTCACTGAACTCCCCTTACGCGATCGGAATTATCGTTACGCTCGAAAATTGACGTCGCCTCAACAAAAAGTTTCAATTCGAAAAAGGTTTCTGATTTATTTTGCCATTTGCTCTTCATTTTTATATATGGGAATGGGATATGGCCTCGGATATGGCCATTTAATAGAGTGCCCAACGCTAATAAATGATTTTTGTGGGCACCTCGGGGTTACAAGCTGAAATTTTCACAGAATGAAGATTTTATTATATTAATTCAAAATCCGAAAGTAGTCAAAAATTAGAACGGGCAAAAGGGCAGTATACCTAAAAATCGAGATTATTATATGAACGTGTAGGATATTAATTTATGAATGTTTTCATATAAAATTCAGCTACATTTTTGTTCGAATTATATTTTTTTATCATTGCTTGAAATATGCAGATTACCTTGGCCCTTACGGAAAAATAAATCAAAAAATTTAAATATCTCCCTTCGAACCTGGGCAAAATCTGAAACTCAAAATGTAAAAAAAAAATCTTTATAATAACAAAATCTATCTTCACTGTCTGTACCTACCTTCTTCAGGAATAGGGGTTCGCGAGACCGAGACCGAGACCTGTCAAGTCTCGGTCTTGGTCTCGAAGAAAAAATTTAGTCTCGAGACCGAGACTACCTTGGTCTCGATCTCGGTCTCGGCCTTGTCTCGGTTTGGTCTCGGTCTCGGTTTGAGCAAATAGAAAGTAATTAAATAATTTACTGTTTTATTTCGTTAATAACACAAACGTTACTTCGGAATGTTAAGTTAAATGAAACATCTAATAAGTGTCTTTTGTGTATTAGTTCTTGGTGTAGATGTGATATTAGGGATAAACTTCTTAAATAATTTTAAATTTTTTGTTTGCAACAGTTGTTTGGATAATAATAGTTAACTTAAATAGGTACCTAATAATATTTTAATATATTTCATGTTAGTTTCTAAATTGTTGTTTTGGTATAAAAATGCTTACCTCTAATGTAGGTCGGTATACAAATGATAGGGATTTTTAAGTATGTACACATAAAAACTAGGTACCGATTTATGTCAATTTTATTGTCAAAGTCAACGCTTTTTCTTCTTATTTTTTACATTTCTTATCAGTTGTAGCGTACCATACAAAGTGATGTCATTTTCAAACATTCTGTATTATATGGAAATATTTATTTTGAAAACTCTCAAAATTTAACGTTATACAGGGTGTCGCGCAATTAGTGGACGAAACGTCAACCATGTATTTATCGGTCAAAAATATCTAAAATTTTTCTTATAAATATATATCGGGAAGGGAGCTAGAGCCTCTTAAAAATGGGCCCCTGAATATGGTTTATTAATTATTTCCGAAACGGTGTAAAATAGAGTTTAAAATTTTTGGATTCTTCTAACTTTAATATTCTGAATTTAAAAATGGAATTAAAAATAAAAAATTTTAGTCAGGTGTGAACATTTTAGGGGGTAAATGTAAAAATTAACTCTTTTCTGGGCTAACTTTTTACATATTTATTCTTCAAATTTTGAAAATTTGAATTTTTTTTAGCAAAAAAGTGCCTTTTAGTTTGCTTCGCTAGGACTCAGCGTTAAAAAAAACCCGGATTTTAAAGTATACTGACTGTCAAAAACAGGTGTAAAATGAAGGTTATAATTTTTGATATTCCCCAAAAATTCTTTTTGACGTTACAAAACTTCATATTATTATAAAATAGTAGAAACACTTGTTCCAGAAAAAAGTTATGACAGATTTTCAAAATTTGATAAACTATAGCATTCAATTTACACCCGTTTTTGGCAGTCGGAATACATTTATAATCCGTTTTTCTCAAAACCCTGTGTCCTAATGATACGAAATAAGAGGCACTTTTTTACCCAAAAAAAAATAAAATTTTCAAAATTTGTATAGAAAATAGAAAAATACCCCACAAAAAAGTTGACGTTAATTTTTTATATTCATTCCCAAAATGTTAAGCTCCTGACCTGACTAAAATTTTCTATTTCTTATTCCATTTCCGAATTCTAAATATTAAACTTAGTGTACTTAGGGGAATTCCCAAATTTTAAAACTCTATTTTACACAATTTTATAAATAATTAGAAAAAAAAAACATCTTCAGCTTCAAAAGGCCCTAGCTCCCGTAGGGGGCGTTTCCCGATATACGTTTATAGAAAAAATGTAAGGTATTTTTAACCAATAACTACAGGGCTAATGCTTCGTCCACTAATTTTGTGACACTCTGTATAGGTATACGGTATATACTGTATAAGTGGATATGGTCAAAGGGGCCATTCATCTTTTAATATACTAATCTGACACGGTTGTACCAGAAGCAGATATCGAGTTGTTTTAGTGGATACGCGATGTTTTATTACCTTGTAGATATTACGAAAAATGTGAAAACTCATAGCTGTTTATTGCTTGGAAATGGCTCAAAATAAGTTATCTACATAATTACATATTATGTACATACCAGTATAACCTTTCTTCTAGAATCTTAAAAAGAAACAGCCCAATTTAAAATAAACAAGCGTTATACCCGGATTTGCACGATTTTTCAATTTTTTGGTTGATTGGACCCCGTTGGCATAAATTGCCAATAACATACATAATTTTTCAGAAAAATAAGTTTTGAAAATTCAACAAATTTTTCGAGACCGAGTCCGAGACCGAGAGTCTCGTTACCTTGGTCTCGGTCTTGGTCTCGGTCTCGATAGGTAAGTCTCGGTCTCGGTGTCGATTCTAATTTCCAAGTCTCGGTCTCGGTCTCGGTCTCGTTTTCGAGACCGAGACCGAGACAAGACCGAGACCATAGTCTCGCGAACCCCTATTCAGGAATATACACAATGACTTCAATATTGCCAATAGTAATTTTTTTGCATGATCCTATGCAACCTATTTAATTTCTTCTACGTGTACAAGCTTCCATACAATCTAATAAAAAATTATTTGATTAAGTTTTATTATGTACCTATTTAATCTAATAATAATTTACCTTTCTTACATCCACATGCAATAAATACATTTGCATCCGAAGGAAATGCTGGAAGTGTTGCTTTTTAAATTGGGGATAATACTTGGATATCACCTGCCTCCTCAAATTTCCATCCGCATTCTGTCACCTCTGGTAATAGGGGATTTGGTTCTAAAGAACTGAAGCACACCTTAGTTTCATAATGTGCTCTGAGACTGTGAAATTTTAAACTATTTTTTGTAGGGGCTAGTTTTTATCAATTAGCGATGAAGAGGCCAATAGTGTCCTTAAAATATTAATATCTAGACGAAATGTTTTGATTTGTTGAAAATTATTTTATGATAAATTCCTCTGTTATTGAACATGACATCTGAAAATTCCAGGACCCCAATACCGGCTAAATAATCGGAATAATTTAGATAAATTTTCCAACTTTTTATTTTTCCTAATCCTGAAAACTGGCTGGTTGTATGACAACCCGTTAGAGCATGAAATGCAGGTATTTTTGTCGCACCGAATTTCCTCTTCCACATTTTACTCAAATTCTTTAGAAGTAGATATACAGGGTGTTTCAGAATTGAATGCTAATCCTTAAGGGTGATAATCTTTGAGTGATTTTAAGAAGAAAATGTCATATGAACATGGGTCCGTAATCGCCTTATTTTTGAGATACAGGGTGTTGGAAATTAAAAAAAAAATCGGTTTTATCCCAATATTTCTCAAACCGCTGTAGATATTTCTTTACATTTTGCTAGGTATTAAGTACGTATAAAAATACATTTTTCTAAGCAAAAAATTTTATTCAACTCCAATCAGTGGCGCCCCCACTAACATGCCCTCTTATATTTTAAAACGAAAAAATGAAACGCCACTGCTTTTTTTCAAAATAAAACTAATTTTCGCAAGCTGTTATTATTTCTTAATAAGAATGTCTCCTTGACTTTTTTCTGTCCGACGAACAGTTTTCGATTAAAAAAATAAAATGCATTTATCTGCACGATCCTAATTCGTAAGTTTTCAATATTGTAATAAGTAATCAAAGAATTACTTAAGAAATCTGTTCGTCGGACAGAAAAAAGTCAAGAGGACATTCTTATTAAGAAATAATAACAGCTTGCGAAAATAAGTTTTATTTTGAAAAAAAGCAGTGGCGTTTCATTTTTTCGTTTAAAAATATAAGAGGACATGATTGGAGTTGAAAAAAATCTTTTGCTTAAAAAATGTATTTTTATACGTACTTAATACCTAGCAAAATATAAAGAAATATCTACAGGGGTTTGAGAAATATTGGGATAAAACAGATTTTTTTTTAATTTTCAACATCCTGTATCTCAAAAATAAGGCGATTGCGGACCTATGTTCATATGACATTTTCTTCTTAAAATCACTCAAAGATTATCACCCTTAAGGATTAGCATTCAATTCTGAAACACTCTATATATTTTTAAAATGTACCAGAAGTACAAGTACATCATCAATGTCATAGGAGTCCAATATGCATGTCAAATACATACAATGTTTAGCAGTGGGTATATGCAACAAAATCCTAGTATCAGCTTCTTCGTGACTATAGAGGATAATAATTTGTTGTCAATTGGTTCGCAATTTGTTTTCTTATCAAAAATATTGGTAAATCCCTCACTATAGTTGCGCACTTGAAATTCGTTTTATAAGAGTGCTCTAATTTCGTTAACTGTTTTTTTTTTATTAAAAACAGAGTGGATAAATAAATTCCACTGTTGTGGATGTAAAAGTATTTATTGCATGTGGATGTAAAAAAGGTAAATTATTATTAGATTAAATAAGTACATAATAAAACTTAATCAAATAATGTTTTATTAGATTGTATGGAAGCAACGTGTACAAGCATTAAAGCTTGTACACGTAGAACAAATTAAATAGGTTGCATAGGCTCATGCAAAAAAATTACTGGAAGGCAATATTGAAGTCATTGTGTCTATTCCTGAAGAAGATACAGACCGTGGAGATAAATAGATTTTGTTATTATAAAGATTTTTTTTTACATTTTGAGTTGTTCTATTTTGAATAAAAGCTAGTCCTTTTTTTAATAGCAGTTGCATTAAGTATATGATTTTTTTTCTATTGTTTTATTGCCTAGCAGCCAGCGTACAAGAAAAATAAATTTCAGTATAATCGAAAATGTCTTCATTGACTTTATTCAAATAATAATAGCTATTATTATTATTAGTATTCTAACCCGTAATGTGTGAAACCACTAATTATATTGTACAATAGGCGAGAGAGAGGGGGAGCCATGAAGAAAAGTGAGATGCGAGACTACTGGGGCAGCGCGAGATCCGACGATCGCGGCTAGAAGAAAGTTACTTTTTTTACATTTAATTTCATTTTTCCATTACCATATGAGAAAAAAATGTATTCTTGCACCTATATATTCTAGATACTTATGGCAAACTTTTTGCAAGAATAAAATTTTTTGATTTGAGCCTTCATTTTGGAGAGAATGCGAGGTGAATACAAAAATTAGTATATTTCAATCAGATTTTGCCCAGAGACGTCTGTCAGATAAAATCTTCATTCTGTGATAATTTCAGCTTGTAACCCCGAGGTGCCCACACAAGGCAAAATAAATTATAAGTAGCACTCTACTAATTGCGAGAGGATGCATTGTTAGTTAATAACAGGTAACAATTTTTAAAATTTCAGGTCTTGTTCTGCTTTTGTCAATGGTTATCAACTTCTTTGTACAAGGTAATCTAGTCAGTGCATTAATGCGGTCTTTATATGAACGACCAATTTCAAGCATTCAAGAATTAATAGACACTCGCATGCCGTTAAAGTTGTCTGCCTTAATGGCTACAGTTATGGAGATATCCCATGTTGAATTGATGCCCCAAATTGAGTCTCTTGATATGGAGGTACCTGATATTTTGGAAATGTTAATAAGGGAAAAGTCATTTGCGACGTTGACAGTTAATAGTAAGTACCTACTTCAGCCATGTCTAAAATGTATGCGTGACCAAAATCAAATAATGGGTTAGAAAGAGTTGAGATATGCAGAAACAGAACGATCGGAAATCGAACTGAGATGAATGTTGTTTTCCCACCACAAAGCCAATCCACATGCCAGTCCTTCCTTGACAGAAATCGCCCTTATAATTTGTAGATGGATACATTATGGCAGCAGGAGACGTTGTGTATATTACCATTCGCTCTCTGCTTGCTTTGCGTTAGATATGCATTCCGCATTTTCAACTTTTCCTAACCTATTACTATGCTATGCTCAGACAAATATTTTCCACATTCCATTTACACACATGCCTCTACGCATGATGTAAGAAACTTTTAAGATAAACATTTTTCGTTAAGTCGCAATATCAGATAATTACCTTAGTCTATATAATATATGCCAACTGCACAGGCTTTACGTGTCAAAAAAATAACTAATTGCTATAAAGGAAGCGCAACTAATGTTTAGTAGCATAAAAGCAAAGTTCTGCAAATGTAAAAGCTGTTGTAAGCAAACGCATCTTTCAAATATATCAGGAAATAAATCTTTAAACCGTAGTTATAATTACTTAAAATCAGATTAACTTAACAAGAATACATTTATTAATTACCAAAAATAAAAAATCATTTTTACATTAGGATGTTTACGTCAAAAGAATTAGTAGGTTATCTTTAAAATATACTTCTAGCTTAACCAAAGCTTTAAAAACCATGTTTTAGGTAGAAGTTTGAATAAAGTGGTCAAATCAGTCAGTAATCTAATGGCAAAAATTCTGATTTACAGACTGTTAGATTGGGGATAGCATTTTAAGTTTAATTACAGTTATTAAAACTAGTTTGCAACTAGAAGATAATATAATTTATTGGTATCTAGCCATATAGACTATTTTAAGAGAAAATATAAGTTTTTAGGAGTATTAAATTCATGAACACATTGTTTAAATACTGTTTAATACTCACCGCAATTCAAGGTGCGAGGTTACAAAAGAGGGTTTTATGGGTGTGTGGAACCTCTATTCCATGTGCCTGTCTCCAGTCCAGTAGGGAAAATTAGGTTCCTTGTAACTAATTCATCAAAAATATATTCATACAATCAAAAATAAGATATACAAGGACCTATTTAGGTGGTTTTAGCTCAAAAATCCCATGAAGATGAAAATATAAAATTAGCAGTGGCGGCTCCTGGGTTTATAAAGTGGGAGGGCGTAGGGATAGAAGGCATACAAAAGCCCAGAGCAGGCTAATTCGCCACAGGCGGAAATTGTTGGGCACGCCCTATTTTCGCCCAAAAGTCGTTAAAATCGTTAAAAACCAAAAAGGTGGTGGGGCCCCTTGTGACCAATATATTAAAGAACTACCGTAAAACGGGGCGAGATTGATAGTTTTAAAAATATTTTTTGGGATAAAAACTTTCCAATTAATTTTTTAATTATTTTAAAAATGACATATTATGTGGTTATATGATGGGAGTTATTTAGTAACCCAACACACAAAAAGATGGAGGGATAACAACAAAAAAAATTCTACTAGGTCGTATCAATCTTACCCACGGAATGGGGCGAGTTTGATACCCCCTTTGAAATTGCGTTAGATTAAGTGTTTTCGAACGGAATAAGTCAATCTCGCCCCGTTTTCGATTTGGCTCACTAGATTTTTCTGTATGAAAGATCTTATCGATGGGGCGAGATTGATATGTGGGGTAAGATTGATAGCAACGCAAACATTTTTTATTTAAATGATATTTATTCATTTAAAAACATGAAAACTAAACAATATTAGTAATAGGTAACTTAGTTACTTATAGAAAAACAAATGAACATAACAATATTTCTATAGGTAAGTTGGTAGGTTGGTAGGGGCGAGTTTGATACCTATCAATGTCGCCCCACTGGGTGGATCAAACTCGCCCCACGACGCGTATCTCCGAATTTCTAAATGACCTTAAAATCTATGAACGAAATTTCGATGATTTTACGTGTAGAAATAATGATCCTATCATGCAATTAGCACAAAATTAATACAGTTACAATGCTCACCTTTGGGTACTCGAAGTTATACAGCACACAGTTTTATATCGGAGAAGTGATTTTAATAAAAACGGCCAAAACACAAGATATTTATAACAGATTGGGTATGGCGGACGTGACCTCGCGTGGGTTTGTTTACCTATTAACGAATCCTTCTGGCGGCACGCTTAAGAAATAAGTGGGGGAAGTTATAACGGTAATAATGCGCACTAGCGAAGTCGGTATCAAACTAGCCCCCCAAAATCAATCTCGTCCCGTTTTACGGTAGAAGAATATAGGAAAAACGAATAAAAGACATAAACATGACGATGAATGTTATTTACATTAAATCAAACCAGTTTTTCGATAGATATAAGGGTTTCATTTAAAATATCTAATTATGTAATTGTCATAATCATATAGTTATTTCGTTTACAAATATAAATATATAAAACATTTTAATAGTTTCCTACTAAATTTTTAATAATTAACCTCTCTCTTGCTCGCCTGTTTTTAATTATATAAATCCGAAAAACGGCAAACGGCAAACCAAATATGGAACTACTTGACTGAACTAAAATACCCAAACAAAGTGCATTCTTTATTCTTTACCGCCCGTCGCGACCGACGGGTGGTAAGGAATAAAGAATGCACTTATTTGAGTATTTTAGTTGCGTCGGCCAGCATCGACACTTTGTCCAATAGGAAGCCACAAATCCACGAAAACTTATCATATGCCTTTTCCCGTTTAAAATAAGTAAAGCATAAGTAGGCCCCCGCAATTGCTTGACACTAAGCTTGTCCTCATAAAACTCTATTTTTAAATATATGCCACTGAATATATTTTTAACAAAATAATATGCCGTAAGTTTCTATTTAAACAGTAAACACAAATAAAATGGTTCAAAGTATTCGGAATTACAGTTCGTTTCATGGTTCTAGAGATAACCAAAGACATATAAAAAAAAGAGATGTCTTTGGCTATGACGTCTGAAGAGGCAGAGGGGAGAATTGCACATAAAAACTCGGCTAACGCTTAATATTGTAACGGGCTACGATTACATATACGAGGACCTGGTTTCTGGACGAAATGGCGAAGGATCAAAATAAAAATTTACATAGAGGTCGACTAGGGAATGACTTATTCCAGGGGGGGGGGGGGAGAAATAATCAAACATCATATTATTTATTAAAATAGACTACAAAAATTATATAAACATCACAATAGTACTAGTATTGGAAAAGCATGGAACCCAATCCATTAAACTAGGTATTCTAAAGCAAATATTTCATATTTATGTCTTTAAATATCGAATGCACATGCCTGCATATGAACAGTTAACTTTACACACACACGATATATCGTTCCAGCTGGAACCACGAAAGCTTCGTTGTATATTGGTATTTTCCCCTGGGTTTTGTCCTATTATGCTGCCTTTCTAAATGGGGAAAGAAACCCTTCTTCTAATCATTGATTTGGCGAATCCGGTAGTATGACATCATAACTTTCTAGTACTTTGTCACAAATAGGGACGCTTCTGGCAACATAGTATGTTGAGCCGGCGCGATGTTAATTCTGCTAGCCTCGTCATTTTCAGAGCAAGCCAATTTAGTCTTTATGTGATCTTGAAGGAACCAGTAGGTTTCAGAGCCGAGCTCTCGAAATTGGGAATTTTCGTTGAGATACTGATATGTGAAATATAGAGTGCCCTAGTTAGGGGATTATTCAACGAAGGCCTTGAGCAGGATTGTGGTCGTCGATGGTTTCTCGTCTGATGGATGATTGTAGATGAAGGAAGATTTATAGATTCGATCACCTGCACCCACGATTGGGGATTTGACTTTCGAGAGCTGCCACACACTTGAACCCCGTTTAACATCTAAAGGTATGTTGTTTGAGTAATTTTGGTACAGTTATTGTTTTGATCTGTTATTTGTTGAGGTTCCCTACCTGTTCCCTTCATATTTTGGCTTGATCACTGTTCTAATTTGCCCTATTTGTTTCAGGGGTTTTTAAATTGGATTTTTGGATTTTTAATTTTGGATTTGGATTTTTGGACTTTTTATTCTTGGATTATTGGTTTTTATGGGCCTTCCATTGTCCTCCTACGATCCGGTTTCCTACCTGGGTTTCCAGACTGCATAGTGAGACTCCTCCGACAACACGTGGTTTCGGAGTAACCATCAAGTTAACTGCGTGACTCGCTGTCTGATCCAAGCCTCAACGCATACGGAGTGTGTCTTCTCGACCTTGACGCTCCAGTGATTTGACGAACACCTGGATCCTGGATGAACTCACTGGTGGCTTGATAACGTATCAGATAAGTCTTATTTTAGGATATCATCTAGTGTATTTTGGAACTTTTATTTTATTTCATTTTATTATTGTGTTTTATTTGATTGGTGATTTGGGGCTACTTAAATTAAAGTTTCGGGTGAATTTGTTTAATGAAAGTATTAATGGTCTGGCTTGATTTAAAATATAGCTACCCTTAAGTTATTTGGGAGTAACTAATTATTCTCAATAGTTAGCATAGGTGTACTGGATTATCCAGTTAATCCGGATAGTATTGGCGTGTTATTAATTCATTTCAGCGTAGTCTTGATCGCGTGTTTTACTTCTTTTCAGCGTCGTATAAAATAAATATTTTTGAAACTGTTCGCATATAAGCATAGCGTATCGACGCGTAATCATATAGGTTTACCTCTGGTACAGATACTATTTAATAGGTGAATATTTTACTTACATGAATCTCTATTACATTTGAACTAGCACGTTAACTTTTCGCTTTTTGATTAGAGTTATTTAGAGTGTCGAAGTAGAAGAAGTTATCATATTTTTGTACCGGATAGGTTGATAGCGCCAATCAAGAGCATGTAAACGACACGTGATCACGTCTTCGTATTTATAGGGCGCCGTAGATATAACATAAAGTACTACTTAACTTTAAACCGTTACTTTTAATATTCCATCTGTAACATACATTTATATATTAATTGTCATAGCTACATATACAAGAAGTTCTTCTTGTAGCAATTATTTTTCTTATCTAATTCAAAAGTATAGTCACCAATATTGAATATACACTTGTTATTTTTGTTTAATTGAGGTGGTATTTCTTTTTTTTGGTTTCCCGTTCCGAGTTTTCTCAATAGGTTACAGCGGGGAGGAGAGCAATTCGTGGTTATTGGTCGAATCTCACTGAAGATCCAGGGTCAGGGCATGGCGATAAGTTAACCGCATGGCGCTCAGGCATTATAACTCACCACGACTCTTCTCCACTGTCTAAAAGCTGGGGGCAGCCATTGTTCCTGCACTAAAGGCTGTATCACCGATTGTGAACTTGGAGATTTTTGTGAACCTGGAGATTATTGTGAACTTGTAGATTTATGTAAATTAGGTTTGTATTTGTGTGGGAACTGAGCGTTACAATATCATAGGCGGGCGTAGTGTTATTTTTATATATAAGATTAAAAATTATTTTTTACGCTTGCAAATTGCGTTTGATTTTGCGTGTATATTTTTCATAAAAAACTTGGATTTTATAAATTTCGAAATTTGCCTGCTATGGAGGTGGTTTAATGTTGATGAAAACATTATGATTTTTAAAAAGCTTCTTAACGGATTAAATTTTATTTATAAAATTGTGCACTAAATAAATACCTAAGGGTACATGTTTTAATTGTACGAATTGGTCTTTAATTTAACCAGTAGCGTCGGCAAGAAATTTTACCCTTACATTTTTTATTGTATTATTAAATTCTCTTCTTTATAGCATATGTGTTGACCATATATTTAAACATGTGTTTGAGATTGAAAAAATTAAATTATAAGGAATTAATGTTTTAAAAATTATTCATTAAAATATAAGAAATCTTTAAATTATAAGGAAACTGTGAGGGAAGTTCTGGGTGATAATATACCGATTTTTATTTAATACCACGTAACAGTAATGAATATAAGTATTGAATTGAATTTCAAAAAACAAAACATATTTATATTTCTAAACTACAGGAAATAAACAAAAGTCAACTGCGCAAAAGAAGCAAAACAGAAAAATTAAAAGATAAAATTAAATATAATAATCTGAATTATTTTTTCTATCATCCGAATCGGAATAGATGCTAGTTGCTATCACTATCCGAATCTTCATTGTTAACTGAAATTATTAATGGATTAACTTCCTCCATTATTCGATCTGTTTCCCAGAAGGAATTTTGCAATATTTTTGCCAGTCTTCTGGTGTTACCGAAGCAATGTCTTGTTGTATCAACTCCTTTAAAACTTTTATTGACAACTCCCCCGTAAATAGGTGAATTAATTAATAAACAATAATGGCATCCACGGACCTCCATGACGACACGAAAATGAGAACTGTAAAGCCTAATTTTGTAACAAATAAAATAGTATATTGTGCAACAAGTGCCGTAAGCGAGTGTCATAAAGTCACATGTGTGTGAAAAGTCTTTTCAGCACGTGTAGCACACTATACTTTTTCTACGGCTGCTACATACAGGGTGCCCCACTGGGAGTGTGGTAGAAAGTTACATGTTATATGGGAAACTTTTTTTATTATTGATTTATCAGAAAATTTTATTCCTAATGAAAGAAGCTACGTGAGTAAGAGATTCTCGCTAAACTATAACTAGAAGCACAGTCCTAAAATGAGGCCACCGGTGTGGGGTCCATATTTTCCAAATATTTTGAAAAAGAGGCTCCGAGGGCGAAGCCCTAAAATGAGGCCCCAGGGAGGCGAAACCCCAGAATGGGGCCTATGGTACGGAAGCCATTTTTTACAGATTTAGGAATGGAGCCCCCGGGGGCGAATCCCTAAAATTGGGCCCCAAGCCCTAAAAGGGGGCCCCTGGTATGAGTGTCCCATTTTCTACAGTTTTGCAAAAAGGGGCTCCTGGGGAGGTGAAGCCCTAAAATTGGGCCCCCTTTTTTAGAGATCTGGGAATGGGACCTCTGAGGGCGAAGCTCTAAAACGGAGACGAAGCCCTTTAATCTAAATACCCGAATAAGCGTGTGAAATGTTCAGTTTTCAAGAGCAGTTGTTAGTGCGTTTTTGTCTATATTTAAGGCAGTCGTAGAAAAATAATGTTTCAAAGTTAGGTATGTTTTGATTTAGAGACCGAAACACACAGTATATGTATAATAAGTCGGGGTTATTTCAAGTCACTTCTTTAAAACGTTATTACAATAGTTTTAATTTATAGCATGGAATTTCCAGATAAAAATGTTTTTTACGGTGTTCCTTCTACGCTTCCATACTTACCCCAGCGTAAAGCGCTACTTTCTCCAATTTTCTTTTTAGAGATAGTCGACAAAATAGTTTAAGAGCCAGTGGCCGGCAGACTATAAGTATTTTACCAAAGTCATAATTTGGTCCAGTGAATCTCTCTTACCTACTATACATGAGATCGGGACTAACTAAGCTCGACGGCGGTAGGTATGGACTAGTATGGAGTCATTAAGGTGTGACAGGTGTAAAAATCAGACCAACTTCGAAAGTATATCAGCAAAGCTGCCATTTGGATATTTTAATATAATACTATTATTATTAATGAAAAATAACAATAGCAGACGATTATGACGGTTGTGAGGTCAGGGCAGACACTTCTGAAAATGGCAAAAAAATTAAATTTTAAAAGTATTTTAACAAATCTGAAATTTTATTATGTTAATTATGATAGTATTATAAGCCTATGTTTATTGCGGCAGACGTTTTCTCCGGTTATAACATCCCGGCAGACAGCGAAACCTTACCTACAGCAAACCCAATAAGAAATATGTGATATAAAAGTGATGCGAGGCTATATTGATAACAGAACTGCTTATATCGTTAATAGTATATTAAGATACTAGTTTTAAATGACCATATTTTATCGCACGAGCACGAAATTTGGAAACGACCCGCTTGCGGGGAGTTTCCTAACGTGCGAGTGCGCTAAATGTCTTTTAAAACGTGTATTTTATACTATTTTTTTCTATTTTGCACGTTTTTTAATGAAAAACATTAATTTATTCAAGTCGCGATCAAAAGTTGGACGGCCATCTTGTCACTTTTGACGTCTGTATTATTAGGAATCCCATTCAAAACGGTGTCGAAATTTTTGCTAGTGAGCATTGACATTGAACCATTTTGTTAATATCAAAGCACCCAGTCAACAAAAGTAGTGTCGAAAAGAGCTTCTTTTCGACACTACTTTGCGTATCGAAAAGACTTCTTCATGATACCAAAATGGAAAAAAATATGTTTTTATTCTTCCGCGTCGCATGAATTCGCGGTCACCGTTTGTGTTACCATGACAACTCGGCGTTTTCTAAAACCATGGCAACTCTTCGTTTTGTGTCATATAGTTTTAGTGTATTTTTAAACGTTAAAATTATCGTATTTAACATTATGTCAACTGAATTGAAGTGTGTATTTTGTCCCTTACAGAAAAATGAAAAAGTGCATTTATTTTCAGAAGAAACATTAAAAAAAATGTCGTAGTATTTTATGTTTACGACAATTCCATAAACTTAAATATATATATGGATGTTAATCTAAGTGGTGAAATTTATGATTCAGGATATCATTATGCTTGTTACAAGGCATTTACGGCGTTGAAAAAAAGTTTTATAAGACGGGATCGACAAAAACAAAAGAAAATTCTTTTCCAACATCGTCAGAATCTTCATCTTTTCAGCAGCCGTCAACATGGGCAATCAGTTCAATTGTTGATACTGTGATGAAGGATTCATCCATGGAAAACATAAATGTACCTGTATTAGGTGAAGTTATAGAGGAAGAAAGTAATGCTCAATTAGATGTATCCTTGGAGAAAAAATTTGTTGCAAGTTCTGAATTAGTAAGTTCATCATCAGATATTTCAACTTCTGAAAATGTAAGGTCAGTAAACATGAGTATTGTATGTTTTTTTTGTAACAAAAAAAATAAAAAGTTCCGGTCTAAAATAGTGGCTTTACATACTTCTAAAGTAGAACAGTTTAAACAAAGCATTATGCAAGATCTAAAGGCTAATACAAATTGCTACAATGAAATGTTAGAAAAATTGCAAAATATTAGTAATAATAAGGTATATTACCACAACGCTTGTCGAAATGATTTTCGGAATAAAAGAAAATCATTAACAAAAAGTTCTGTACGTACATCGTGGCATATTTCTCGAGAGAATCATCAAATTGTTTTTGCGGAAATAAGTGATCTGGTAGAAGAAAATGTAATTAAAAAAGGACGTTGTTATTTTCTTACATATTTACACACACAATATATTAATTCATTGAGAGAGTTAAATAACGACTTAAAAGAGACATCAAGTTCAATATTTCCATCACTATATTTGGAAGAGAAGATTCACAATAAATTTGCGGGCTAAATTCAAATACTACAATCAAATCATAAAAAAGTAATTGCACCTAAAGGCATCACTACTATTGACGACTCATTATTTGCTCACTTAAAAGACCAGGATATTTTACAAGCAGCCGCGTCCATTTTGCGCAACGAAATAATGAACATTAAAAAATCCAAATTACCGGACAATCTAAACAGTAAACGATTAATACAGGGTGAATGTTCAATACCTTTAACTGTGTCAGATTTCGTAGCTTCAGTTATTGGAGGTTATACCCGCAAACGTCGAAATTGTGATAATTTTAAACGTCACGCCAGATTTAATTTACGTGGTTCACAATGGTAACGTTAAAACTTCCAAACATATTTGCTTAGGTATGACAATAAAAGGCCTTACAAGCAGTCGCAAGGTTGTAGATATTTTAAATCGGTACGGACATTGTATCAGTTATAATGCTGTTGAAGAACTGGAAACGGAAGCTACTTATACTTCAACTACACGAGCCGGGTTATGTCCTGAAGTAATAAACAAAGCTGAAAATCTGTCGGTAGGTATGGCATACGACAACTTTGATAGATTTGTTGACACGAAAACTGGAAAAGATACTCTTCATGATACCGTGGGAATAATTTATCAAAACATCGATTACAGCCTTGAAAATGATAGTGAAGTAGTATCGGAAACTGATTCACGTAAACGTCGAAGATGAGTGAATGAAACTATACATACAGAATTACCTTCCTATCCGAAAAAACCCAAAATGACTAGTACTTTTCAACAACAAATTACCGAAGAAGACCATACTGACCATATCATTGTAAATATGGATCTTTATAATCGAATAGATACTGTTTGGATGTTAAGTTATGCTATAGGTTTGTCAAACATTCCTATGTGGGTTGGCTTTAATAGTGAGAAAACAAAAGATGATAGTCCACAGCAATTAATTTCCTACCTGGCCCCAATTAATTCTTCACCAACAAATTCGGCTGTTGTTTTAGAAACAATGCAGCAATGCATGACAATTTTAGGAGAGCTAAATCAATCTTACATGCAAGTTACTTATGATTTAGCAATAGCAAATATTGCATTTCAAATTCAAGCTAAGTACTGAAAAAAAAGATAAATTTGAAAAATTATTTATACACTTGGGCGCTTTTCATATCATGTTATCCTACTTTAAAGCTATTGGAAAAGTAATCAATGATTGTAGATTATCCACAATTATGGTTGAAAGCGGATTGCTTGCAAGTGGATCTGTATCGAGTTTTATTGAAGGTAAGCATTTTAATCGGTATAAGAGGCTACACCCTATAATGGCTTTAGGACAAACGCCATTATTTTTCATAGATAATGAAAATCTCATGGAATGATGTAATAATTATGCCAAATATTAAGAAAAAACTATCAACGGTGAATTTGGAAAAACTTCCCAGTTTTATATGATCTACATAAAGCTTGTACATTATTATTTAACTCTTAGCAGGAGCATTCGTGTTGGAGATTTTGAGTTGTATAAATATATTTTACCAAAAATAACAAATTTATTTTTTTCCTGTAATCATCAAAATTATGCGAGATGGACTGTTAGATATCACTATAATTTAACAAATGTTCCCGAAACTCATCCAGGGTTAGAGAAGGATTTCAAAAGTGGATTGCTCGGAATAAAACGTACAGGAAAACCTTTTTCAAGGCAGCCTACAGATTTAACTTTGGAGCAAACTATCAACGCCGAGGCTGCAAGAAGGTTTACTGGAATAGTACATTTAACAGATTCCATTTCAGCTCGTCAACGTTGGGCAAGAAGCCATGATATTCGCTCAACTATTATAACTTACGTTTTGGAAGAAATAGGAATTAGAAAAAAGCAAGATATTTCTGCAGAGTTAAAGCCGCACAATATTAAAAAAAGCCCCGAGCAACTTCAGAAATTTGTTAAGTCTTTTGATCAGTACATTAATCCATTCTATTCTGATTTACCTACAAACCAATTATTTAATATTGCATCTGGAAAAGCAGCTGTGCCTCAAGTGGAGAAATTTCTCCTAAATGTTGAGAAAATTGGTAACGATCAACGAGAAACATTCATATCTGAATGTATGTCTGACATCAACCGGTTTGAAAAAACTATTAAGAAAACACCTGTCACTAGTCACATTGAAAAAAAAAGTCTGTTAAAGTCGGCGGAAAAAGTCAAGAAATTAAGATACAGCGAGATTTATTCGGACGTATGTTGGGGATTTCAATGGACCATAAAATCGATATCCTGAAAATTTTATCATATCCCATATCCCCTGTACCTCTGTCTTTATGCCATTTGGACGGTGGAATTTATAAGACCAACAAATCAGTACTTGCGAAATGTCTTGAAGCAAATATCCGCCATGATCCGCCACGTTTCACAGATGTATTTTTGATAGATGGCTTTTTCATCTTACATTCCATGAAGGAAGTACCCAAAATATTTGGTAATATTTCTAAAAAAATTTTGCAAATGATAACTAAATATCACGCACAAAGAATCAACGTAATATTTGACCAATATTTCCACCCGTCAATTTAAAGAAAACGAACGATGTCTACGACATGAAGCACCACTAATTGAGTATACAATTTTTGGGTCTGATCAAGTAAGACCAGCAGATTTTGCAAACGAGATGAAGAACACAAAATTTAAAGAAGCTCTTATTGATTTCTTTGCTATACATTGGGCAAGTGATGAAGTAGCCGCATTTCTTGGTAATAAATTGATTCATCTGAATTTTAGAAATTGCTATTCTTATAAAAATAATGAGGAAAAAGTTGAATCGAGTATTGTTGGAGATCTGTGTTGTAATTTACATGAAGAAGCAGACAGCAAAATTATTTACCACGCATGTAGTATCGCCAATCAGTCTAATATTGTAATTAGGGGCTCTGATACTGATATACTAATAATAATGCTTGGTAATACGGATCATTTGAAAACTACTCCTTCTCATATTTGGATACTTACTGGAACAGGGAATAATGAAAGATTTATTGATGTCACAAAAATCCATGAGCAGCTTGGGGAATTACTAGCCAAAAGCTTGATTGGTTTTCATGCTTTCACCGGGTGTGATTTCAATCCTCCTTTTTTTAACAAGGGAATAAAAAGACCTCTCACTTTATTATAAAAAAAAAATTAATTTCAACAAGCTTTTGCAGCTCTAGGTGACGTTAATTTAACAGACGATCTGTTACACGAGCTGTTCAACATTATTCAAAAGTTTACTTGCCAAATGTACAATGCAAACAAATCCAAGGACGTGGATGACGGAAGGTTCCAGCTTTTTGCCAGTAGCTACAAAGCTACAGACGTAAATGAAAACTTTCATAAAAAAGTACGCAATTCCGATGCAAGTTCTGTACCACCGTGTAAGAGTGAACTGTTCCAGCAATTTTTAAGGGCACATTGCATTTCCAGCATTTGGAAAAATGCTTTTCAGAAAATTCCCACTACGTTGAGCCCGCTGGAACATGGTTGGATAGAGCAAGAAAGCTTATTTGTTTTTAAATGGTTCGAAGGAGATCACCTTCCATGTTTTGTCAGCTATTTGCTTGAGGATCGTTCACGAAATTTATTACATAAATTCCACTTTTAATATGCTTGACTCAATTTAGAAATTTGAATTCTGTTTTTACAGAAACCGATTCAGTACATGGTGAAATCCCATCCCAAGACGATGAAAATTATTCCGAAGATGAAAATGATCAACTTCCATGTTTTGTCAGCGATTTGCTGGAGGATCGTCCAGGTAATTTATGAGTAAATTCTACTTTAAATATGCTTGGCTCAATTTACAAATTTCAATTCTATTTTTACAGAAACCGATTCAGTAGATGATGAAAATGATTCCGAAGACGAAAATGTTTGCGAAGATGATAATAATTAGTTCTAAGTTACGTCAACAATAATTAGATATTATTATTTTGATTTATCAAATTTATATTTTGCCTTAATCGAATGGAAAGCACAAATTAAAATTTCAATTATTATCTTTATACTTTGGTATTTATTATTGTTCATAAATGTGCCCATTCTTCTTATTATCCAACTTACGTCAGTAAATATGTTTGTTCCTATAATTATATCAGCTTCTATATGCATAGTAGTATATTCAATTGTATGCAGATTAATAAAGTTAAGTGTGAGTACTATACATACGTATGCTCGAGCTGTAGGTAAGGATTTGCTGTCTGCCGGGATGTTATAACCGGAGAAAACGTCTGCCGCAATAAATATAGGCTTATAATTCAATCATAAATAACATATTAAAATTTCAGATTTGTTAAAATACTTTTGAAATTTAATTTTTTTTGCCATTTTCAGAAGTGTCTGCCATGACCTCACAACCGTCATAATCGTCTGCAATTGTTATTTTTCATTAATAATAATAGTATATATTAAAATATCCAAATGGCAGCTTTGCTGATATACTTTCGAAGTTGGTCTGGTTTTTACACCTGTCACACCTTAATGACTCCATACCTACCGCCGTCGAGCTTAGTTAGTCCCGATCTCATGTATAGCAGGTAAGAGAGATTCACTGGACCAAATTATGACTTTGGTAAAATACTTATAGTCTGCCGGCCACTGGCTCTTAAACTAAAAAGTATTTGTCCCCTTTTCATCGCATACCCTATATATATTGGCTATAACCTCTCTTGTTTGGCTTCCGTGCGTATATTTATTAATATTTAGAACCTTTTTGCTACGCCGCTGAATAAAACCTTCAACGAACAAAGAATGTTTTGCATTCGCCCAGTAATTTTCGCTATTTTAATACATACGGGAGTGTTGACGGATTTCGGAAATAAAATGGATTTTTAATGATTTATGATTTATTAAATGGATAAAATGTTAATATTTGATGCTAAAAAATGTTAATTATGTTATCATTATATTTGTATGTTATTGTTAGAATATTATTGAATTTAAAGAATATTATTCTCCATATTATTTCAGAGTAAAGGGAGATTTTATTGCAATTTTCATATATTAATATTGTTAATAATGACGATGCCGCAATAGCGAATTTTCTCCTCTGCCTCCTCAGTCCTCGTAGCTCTAGAACCATGCCACGTACTTTACATACTTAGTTCTTAGTTTATAATAGAACACATTTACTTATCCACAATTCTGGATAAAACTAGCGTTTAACTAAGTTTAATTAAAACAAATCCGTCAGCATCGTCACTATATCATTTCTCTAATCGCAAAATTTCAATCAAAACTCCAGTCAAAACAAACGCGACAAGCGATGAAAATCACAGATCAAAGGGACACCGACAAGCGGACGCAATAAGAGTGTGCGCCAATCCGCCATTCCAGGCGGCGCTGAAAACAGCCGTTGCCATAGGAACCGCGTAAACAAAATAAAATTCAAATGCTCTATGACAATCTGTGACGTAAAATCGAGACCCGTGAACGTGTGCGTATGTCAGTAAATTGCTCTATACCTTTAGCAGATAATTAGATAATGCTAAATATTCTGAAAAATGTACAAATAATTATTATTGGAATAATATGGATAGGTATCTAATAGATATACTATTTTATGATTTTTTATTAAATTTTTGGGGGGCATGAGCTGCTATGCCCCACTGCAGGGGCCGCCACTGAAAATTACAGATACGCAGCTATCAACCACACCTAGCAAACAACCAAAGAAAAGCGACATAGTCAATCCCCCTCGATCAAACACAAGCGTATAGGGATAGGGCCAAATTTTCGTTGCGATACCGTGCATGTGCAATGGCGAAACAAGAATAATAGGTATTATTATGGCTTTGCATGGCTCTGCGCTCGCTTCGTTCGCTACGGAGGCGCAAACTAACCCGAGGCTAACCCAAACTAACCCAAAATTAAGAAAAAAAAGTAAATTAATAAAAAACAAACATAACCTTAAAAAAAAGTGAGCAAAACATCTGTCGCGACCGACGGGAATCGAACCCGCAGCGCAGAAATGACAGGCAAAATCTCTGCCTACTACACCAGCGAGGCGTTGAAGGAGTTTCGCTAGAACGTAAAGACATGGATAATTCCGATATTTCGGCCATATTAATAACTAGCATCTAGATATTAAGCATTACAAACTCACTTGACGAGTGCGCAGACATCAGTCGAAAATACAAATATTTGTTTTTTCTTGATTTTGGGCATGCCTTGGTTGTTTAATTTGGATTGGTTTTGTTTGGTTGCGCCCCCCAGCGAACGAAGCGAGCAAAGGGCCATGCGTGAAGTTAAATATCAGAAATTCTAAAATAGTAAGCAAATGCTGTAAGCCCCGCCCAATTCTCAGGAAGGCTTATATTGCCTGATCATTAGAGGCGAGTCTCGACCTAGTGTTGCTTCTAAAAGACTTCAAAAGAGTACAAAATTTTGCACATGCGGGATGTGGCCCATCAAATCCCATCGTCCTCCCTCAGGCTGGAGAACACCGAAGTACAAAGTCTGGAGCTGATCAATGACAGTTTGCGGCAGGCGGGGCTGCATTGTATTAGCAGGCAGGAACGTCAAACCGGAGCAGTTTGATTACGGGGAGTGGCGCCCCCACCATTCCGAGTTGCCACGGGATGTGCCCCATCAACTCTCATCATCCTCCCCCAGGCTGGAGAACACAGAAGTACAAAGTCTGGAGCTGATCAATGACAGTTTGTGACAAGAGCATTGTATTACCAGGCAGGAACGTCAAACTGGTGAGAGCAGTTTGATTACGGGGAGTGACGCCCCCGGCATTTCGAGTTGCCACCCATCAAACCTCATTGTCATCCCCCAGGCTGGAGAACACCGAAGTACAAAGTCTGGTGCTAATCAATGACAGTTTGTGACAAGAAGGGCTGCATTGTATTAGCAGGCAGGAACGTCAAACTAGTGAGAGCAGTTTGATTACGGGGAGTAACGCTCCCGCCATTTAGAATTGCCACGGGATGTTGCCCATCAAATCTCATCGTCCTTCTCCAGGCTGAATCACACCAGTCTGGAGCTGATCAATAGGGAGTGACACAACAAACTCCATTCTTATGCCTGTCAGAGTAAGGACCACCAGAGGAATGAGTCTGAGGCCGATGCTTCCAGTGGAAGCAACCCTAGGTGGTAGATTCATACGCCTATTCGCATCGTCCGGTGAAAGACCACCCCACGAATATTCCGGAAGCAAACTCTCCGGCCATTCGAATCTCCGGGCGCTGGGAGGCCCTGGGAGCCCTTCATTCTGCATTTCACAGACAGCAAAGATAACGAAGCAATTTAGAATAGATTTTTGCAACATAAGAGGCCTAAATACAAACCTAAATTCGGTACACCAACATTTACAAGCAAATGGACCACACATACTAGCCATTACAGAAACACAAGTACGTTCTACAACAACAAGAGTAAACTACCCTTATCCTGGTTACAACTTACACACCTGATTTAGACATAAGTTCGGAATATGTCTTGTTGTCCGAAGCGACCTTTCATGTCACCGCGAGGAAACACTCGAACCGAACAACCTTGACGTCATGTGACTCAAGTTCACCGCCAAGGGAGTAACCAAGTTTATATGTTGTCTCTATCGTCCTCCGAGCGACAGAGCCTACCAAGACTCTTTTACAACACTAGCTACCACTTTTGACTCAATACAGGTCGATCACCCCAACTCAGAAATAATCGTTCTGGGAGATTTCAATGCTCACAATACCAACTGGCTCAAATATCACAACAAGAGCGACAACTAATGTAGAGAAGCTGAAGCAATTGCCATCAGCTGGGGGCTTACTCAACTTGTAGACGAACCAACTCGAATCTCAGAGAGGGGCGAATTCGCCACCCTCCTGGATCTTTTTCTAACCACCAATCCTGACCAGTACACAATTATAGTTGGTTCGCCATTAGGTACTTCCCACCACAAACTTATTACAAGGGTTTGTGAATTGCCAATTCTACAGAAAAATGCACCATTGCGTCGCAAAATCTAGCATTACAATTCTGCAAATCTGCAAACTGGGACGATCTAACGGAGTTCTACCTAGATTTTCCTTGGCTCGACGTCTGCTTTGTCTCTAACGACCCGTCATGCGTCAGTCCGCTGCGAAGAGATTACGCATATAATCTCCTCAGGAATGGAAGCATACATCCCAAATTCCATCAAGTTACCATCAAAAGGAAAGCCCTGGTTCCACAGAAGATGCGAAAACTAAGGACAAATACAATCGAAGGATCAGGAATAAGCTTTTGCAACCGGTTCTAAAAGAAAGGCAAGAAAACCACGCTCTCAAACTATCGCCCAATTGACTTGCTTCCAATAATCTCTAAAGTGATGGAATGTGTAGTCAATCAGCAACTACTCAGGTATCTTGAAAACAACAGAATAATCAGCGATAATCAATATGGCTTTCGCAAAGAGAGATCGACAGGAGATATATTGGCCTATGTCACTGATATATGGAGTAGGGCAGTTGAGAACTACGAAGAGTCTCGAACGATTGCGATGGATATTTCGAAAGCATTCGACAGAGTTTGGCATGATGGACTGCACAACAAACCGCCGTCCTTCGGACTGCCAGCCTCTCTATGCAGCTGGCTTGCCAGTTTCCTTAAGAATCAGATCAGAAAAACCTTTACCAGCGACTGAGACTTATCACCGCAGACAGGAGCAGATTACAGCAATTAATCAAGACCTGAAGAAAGTTTAAACTTGGGGCGACAGAAATATGGTCCAATTCAATGTTGCAAAGACCCGAGCAGCCACGTTTACCAAAAGGGCCAATACGGCGGGCCCTGACATCATTATGGCAGTATCGATCATTCCTTCATCTTCGTCAATCGGACTGCTGGGTGTCTCGGTCAACAGCAATATGTCCTGGCATGACCACGTTGCTACAATCACAAAATCAGCCTCCCAGAGGCTTGGTGCGCTATTTCGCAACAAAAAACTCTATACACCGCAGCAGTAGCTCTTGCTCTACAAAGCGCAAATAAGCCAGTGCTTAGAATATTGCTCACACATCTGGGGTGCCGCACCAAAGCACACCCTAAAGCTGCTGGATTCCATCCAGAAGAGAGATGTGCGTCTTGTCGGCGACCCCGAGTTGGCCTGGAATCTGGATAGTCTGGAACACCGCAGACATGTGGCCGAGATGTCCCTATTTTACAGATACTTTTACGGAAGATGTTCCCAGGATTTGGCCCGCCTCATCACACCCCTGGCAACGCCTGTCAGACAGTCACGACGCATCGCATCACTGTGGAACTCACTCCCATCTGTTTCCCCCTAATTACAATCTACAACTATTCAAGAACCGTGACAATCAACATCTTCGCGCACACACCGCTCGCCGAGCGCCATAGGTTCTCCCTTTAGTGTGTGTGCCACTACCATAAAAAATTAACTACGTATTTCGAGACTAAATAAGAAAAGAAACAATAAATGATTCTACCCTAATCGAATATCACGGTACGACACAATTTAATTAGATTCTGGATGTATTAAGATTCAAACTTCTTATGATAATCGGATGTATGTACGTTTAAACCGCAATGCGAAATAAATGAAAGTATATGGATTGAGGCACAAGCTAAATATGATTAAAGGATCCCCAAAACCAACGCAAAAAGATCGCAGTGAAATTCACGGGAAAACTCACAACAAAGCAATATAATGGTAAAAGTATACGACAGAGCCATCATAAGCTTCATTACCGCCATTCTATGAAGAACACTCTTGTCCAGTCCATTTTTTTTTCGTTTTTGCCGATATTTTTTAATAACATTAATTTATTTTCTTCTGTCTCTGCGATAAAAAAATGCACTAGCGAAATTAATGCGTTGCTGTATTTAAATCTATTTAATAGTACGTAGTTTGGTACTGTTACGATCAATTCGCTGCAAAGGATTCGCTGATTCCTCGGAAAAATCGGGTTGGTTTGTGAGGGTCTTTAACAAATTTAAACATCTTTAATATTTCGATCATGGAACTCTAAATATCGAAATCTAAATATATTCGTTTGTTTATTGCAGGTCTATTGCTTATGAAACCAAACATTGAAAAGTTCTTTGAGTACTTTACATACTACAATCTAAACATATGTTTTGCAATGAGAAAGCATCATTTTTCATCACCACAATATTATGACTGGTTTTCAAGAATCATGGAATCTGGATTCTTTGTTAAATTTAAGGAACTTCATCATAACCAGTTAGCATTAAAATATAATCTAGAAGAGGAGGAACAAATATTTATGGTCACTATGACGCAGTTTCGACCAGTTATAGTAACATTACTTGTAGGCCATAGCTTTGCCGCTGCATGTCTTGTCCTGGAGATATTGTATTATAGAGTGATGAAGAAATGTTTTAGGAAAATATATTTGATATTCCAGTTTACTAAATATTAGAATGTATTTGCCATAGTTATTAATATAAGTAACTTCGTAGCAGAATATATGAATATGTAATTTGCCTACTTAATTTGAGAGCTATAATAAAGTGGAACGAACAAATTAGATAATTACTTATATCTCTATTAGAATTAAGAATATAAATATTTTAGTGTAAGGAATTATTATGACGACGATGTCGCAGTGGAATCCAAATACGATCGGCTAGCAGCTTTTCAGAAAATATAATAAGGCTTTCACACAGATTATAAATTTTGCAGGACATTTTATGGGGAGTAATAAAAAACTTTTATTACAAATTTTAAAAATATCGTTTACCTTAGAAAAAGGGTAAATATGTAGAAAAATAATTAGGGAAATATTATTGCAACTGATTTGAAACATGCTGCATTGACGAATTGACGACAAGTACCGTTCTCTCATCTGCTGACTCTATAGCCATACTTACGAGCCGGTATACGGCGAAACGCGTCTATGGATGGGTTGGCAGGTGAAAAAGAACAGAAGGTACAGAAGCGCAAACTTTCTGATGCATTTGTCTAGGTTCACCTGACATAAACAGGTCAAGTAGTAGCCAAGAATTACTATAGTATAGTACCGTCTATCTCCAATAAACTTAGTAAGTTACGGATAGATGGCGCCGGCTACAACACACTACTGGTTTAAATATGGAATTTGGGTTCGATTTCCGTCCATGACAAGACTAATTTTATTAATTTATTTTATTGGTTATGTTTTAGTTGGGGTTAATTTTGGTTTTATGTTATACGGGGTTGGTCAAGCGTGTAACGCGCTCGTCTCAATGCGCTTGTTTGGTTTATTAAAGTTAGTTCCGATTATTTTTGCTTAATCTGGGGTACGGAAGACAAGCGCGCGTAGCGAGTAGCACAGTACACGTGATAGAAGTGAAAACTTCTTTATCGAGTTTCAACTTATTTGTTACTTATATGGGCCGGTTCCGATACGTTATAATTAATTATAATAGATTTGGTTCGTTTTGGTTAGTCGTCTAATCAATTTTCGGTTAGTTTTACTTAGTCTCAACTTATTTTAGTCATTTGATCTGGTTCCGATACGTTGTAACCAATTTTAATAGATTTGGTTAGTTTGGGTTAGTCGCCGAATCTTTCATTTAGTTTCACTTTGTCTCGACTTATTTTAGTCATTTCAACCGGTGCCGCTAGGTTATAATCAATTTTAACAAATTTGGTTAATTTGGGTTAATCGTCGAATCAACTTTCGGTTAGTTTCACTTAGTCTCAACGTATTTTAGACATTTGAACCGGTTCCCATACGTTATAATCCATTTTAATAGATTTGGTTAGTTTGGGTTAGTTGCCGAATCAACTTTCAGTTAGTTTCACTTTGTCTCGACTTATTTTAGTCATTTCAACCGGTTCCGCTAGGTTATAATCAATTTTAATAGATTTGGTTAGTTTGGGTTAGTCGTCGAATCAACTTTCGGTTCGTTTCCCTTTGTCTCAACTTATTTTAGTCATTTCAACCGGTTCCGATAGGTTGTAATCAATTTTAATAGATTTGGTTAGTTTGGGTTAGTCGTCGAATCAACTTTCGGTTCGTTTCCCATTGTCTCAACTTATTTTAGTCATTTCAACCGGTTCCGATAGGTTATAATCAATTTTAATAGATTTGGTTAGTTTGGGTTAGTCGTCCACTACGTTTGGTTAGTTTTACTTCGTCTCATAAAAACTGAATTATTCTTAACCAATTCCATAAGAGAGAAAGAGGGAGAGATCACGTGTAGTTACACAACAGTCATCAAGAGTACAATAAGAAAAACTGCGCTTAGCCATCTTAACCATATATATTTTTTAAATAGCGTATAGCGTAAAGCGTGCGAAAGCTATTCCGTGAAGGTAAATTCACAACATCCGATTGCGGCTAAGCCGTGACATTGCCGGGTAGCCGATGGGCGAGGGATTGGCGCAGGCAGGAGGGAAATTTTCCGCGGCACGACATGTGGCGTGGCATACAGCACTGGCAGGTGATATCCTGTGGAGGGTTTGCGCATAGCCTTATTTCCGTCGCATTGCGCTTTTTATGCAGCACCATTTTGTAGCCACATGTGGATGGTTACTAAATTTTCTTTATCTTTCCTTGCAGAGGCTCTGTCTTCTCCAGCCGTTTAAAGCACCTTTGTTTCAGAGTCGATCTTGGTCGATTTTCTAAACAAAAAGAGATGTGCTCTTAGGCACTATAATTTACCATAGGGCTAGTTCTAAAGTAATTTTGTAAATAAAACAAAAAGCTTTAGCATGATATGAATATTTTAATAAGTTACTTTACTTGAAAATAACTAGAAGCTCATAAATACACAAGATAAAAACATTAAATGAATGTACGTAGTCAGTGCTACGATATGAACAATATCAGTTGAGGCAAAGTTTCGACCTTGAAGAATATAACATAAATAATACTCTTAAAACTAAAGCAATGCATAAACAGTTGTAATACTAACTAATATATGTTTATAAACATAACCTTGAAGCTATGTACAGTTAAATGTCTGTTAATAGTTCCTGCGGAACAGCTACTTATCAACTCTGTTAGCTGATTTAGCTTTGATATGAAATACAATAATATACAAGCAATAATAACAGGATTAATATTACCTTAGAGTCCACCTAAAAGCTAATATGTACACTATGTTCACCATTGACGAGAAACGTTCAATGTTCAGCAGTTTATCTTCCAACACTGGGGGAAAGTCACTTTAAAAAGCACTTGCTAGGTCTATGGCTAGCTTCTATTTACAGTGTAGTTTGATTTCTTGCAAATATGAATGACTTGAATGTATTGGATTGAATCTGGTATGCAGTTAGTGCATATGGCATGACATGAATGCCTTGTGAATGCGGCTTCCTGGTACACGCATGAATGATTACTAAATATGCTATGCAGGTAGCATAGGTAAGCTGAAATCCGCGTATGGGATATAGCCTTTGTGACAACTTGAGTATATTGGCAGACTAGTGCCGTTTAATCCTTATATGAGAATAAGGCATGAGTGTGTATGCAGACTAGTGCAGAGTAATCCTTATATTAGAATAAGGCAAGAGTATAGCAACCCAGTGGTATGCTCGTGATAGAGAATGTTGAAAAACCCCATGGGCAAGACCATTGGGGACTGTACTGCGCATGGTACAGCCTTTGAGAATTAGAGAGATGAGTGGGTCTCCAAAATGGCAGTCAGAATGCCGATAATTACCTTTTTGTAGGCTTAGAACTAGAGATCAGTGGGTCTCCATAATGGCAGTCAGGATGCCGAAAAATACCTTTTTGTAGGCTTTGTGAGAATGGGATTGTAAACATGTGCGTTTACTTACGTGAGATTCCGAGACTAGGCTCGATTGAGTGTGTTTGAGACAGGGCTCGATTGTAGAACTCCCATCATGGATGAGACCAATTGGGACGCCATTGCACGGCGTAAGACTCGTGATAATAATGGCAGTAAGTTTGCCGATAAATACCTTTTTGTAGGCTTGATATGACGATGATTATGCCTGAATATCACTATATCACTTAAGTAACGAACTAGAGAGATTATGAGGTCTCAAAACGTGAAAACTGGCTGACATGGCGGCTTGCGCGCCATTTCGGCGGGCACAGCGACTTTAGAGCGACTTACATGATCGAGGTTCAAGAAGCGACTCACTTCTAGAACGTGGGAACTAGAGCACCTTGAAGAAGTTGTTAACACCCCTTTGTCTCCGCCCCTATTGGCGGGATGATATACATCCTCCGGAAATAGAAAGGGCGAATAATGTAAATACTGAGAAGTTATGTAAAACTTTACGTCAGCGATTGTCTAAATTAACCTTATGAATTTTAACACAAATCTGATCGAAATACGTTAACTAGTTTTTATAAAATTCGATTGTTAAAGATCGGAAATTTAGGAGCTAACTTGATTACCTCCGTTAAGAGACAGTGATTGGCTGAATGTCCGAATGGATACGCGGCCGGCTTCAGATGAGTAAACGTGGTTACAACAGATGGCGCTAGTAATATCGCGGCTTTTCTGTAGAAAGCGCTGTAATTGGTCAGATGCCTTTCGAGGCGCTTTACTTTTAGCTTTCTAGACTGTTTGATGCAGTGGATAAACGTTGTAAACAAGAGATGGCGTTAGTAGTATCTCCAGGATTTTAATTTGTTTGGAATGCGAGGACAGTGGCGTGGAATGTTAAACTGTACAAAAATTAAATCGTTAGATTTGAAGAAGTGTTCAAAATGGTTTTTGAACAACCCTAGCTTATCAAAGCAGTTAAAAAAACCCTTAACAGGTAAAATGTCGATTTTCTTTCCTTTATATTTTATTTTGTTTTCCTGTAAATTTCCTCGCTTCTGGTCTTTAAGCAACTCTCATTTTCTCAGTTAGTTTTAAAAATAAAATTATTAAAATTGGTATATCAGCAACGAATGGATTATTCAATAAAAATCATATACAAGGCGATCTATTAAATTGGTATTTTTTTACAGATTTGCAATGCCCATTTATTTGGTGGAGCAAAAATCCTGGCGGTTAATGAAAAACCCTACAACTTTTTTATTTACTGATATTTTATTGATATTTCTTAAAACAAATGTTGCAGGCAGGTGTCAAAATATGTGAAAAAATCCTATAGATACAGCTTGTATTGTATTATGGTCAGTAAAAATAATGAGTAAATTAAACGACTAGTTTAAAGTTTCCATTATTTTGAAAAACTGTGCGTTTATTCAATAATTATAAACACGTTGACATGTTTCGCTACACTGTAGCTTCTTCAGAATGAAAGAAAATATGTTCTTACATGCTAAGTTATACTAGCTAACATCTGGAATCTACCTGTAATAAATATCTAGAACTATAGTCAGTCTTTTTTGTACTGCCATAAATTTAACAATGGGTAAGTTTTTATGTCTACCTGATAATTTATCAAATTTTGGGAATTTTTAAGTTTATTGATTTTAAGAGCATCGAGAAGACCTAATTTGGCACCTTTATTTTCTGTATTTAAAATCGTAAAATTATGGTTAAAGTTGTGGTGGTTTTCAATCAAGTGATTTGATTAATTGGAATCAGTTTTATTATTAACGTAACTATTAAAGAAAAACTTCTTCCAGTTTGCCCGATGTAAACTTTAGGGCAATCGTCACAAGTTAGTTTATAAACTCCAGATTTATTATATTGTTTTAAGCCCAAGTTAGAACAAGCTAACAAATCTGGAGTTTATAAACTAACTTGTGACGATTGCCCTAAAGTTTACATCGGGCAAACTGGAAGAAGTTTTTCTAAGATAATTAAAGGACACCTTAATAGTTACGTAAATAATAAAACTGATTCCAATTATTCAAATCACTTGATTGAAAACAACCACAACTTTAACCATAATTTTACGATTTTACATACAGAAAAGGCCTCCTCAGTGTTATGGTCAGATCTATCATGTCAGAATATAGCAGTTTATTACGTAGTATTTTGAGTGGTATTATTTGCAATTTCGTATAAAGATCTTCTATATTTAACGCGTATTTAATTAGGGGGAATTGATGATCTTGAGCGAAACGGAAAAAGAGATTTAGTGTGTTATTTTGGGTTAGTTGACTGAATGAATGAAATTCCCATCAGGGTTGATAGAAGTATCTTGAAATATACTGCAATTACAATTTTGTAGAAAAAGATAAAAATATAAGTTATATTTTCACCTCTTAAATTTGAATTAGGTACCTTATATGGCCAATTAAGGTATTTTACTTTCACGCCATTTTAAAAATTTTGTATTTCTGAGAAAATATTGAATGCAAAGTTTTCCAGATGGAGTGCAAATTCAGCCGGTAATCATACAAGTAGTACTTATCTACAGTAATATCATATTTACAAACTGTCCAGAAGAAATTTGATTAAACGAAGATATCGAAAATCTACTTAAATATTTACGTCATCAATATTTCATAAATAATGTAGTTTATTATACGAATATTATTTTCTAATATTCGAACCTTACTTGAAAACCATTATCGATATGATTACATGTTAATGCAGCTACATTACGAAATTGGTTTAGTACATTAATTTTTTCATTTAAATTGAATGTTTTACTAATCTGAAGAAGCTATTAGTGACATTTCTATCAGGCGAAATAGCAGTGTACGATAATTTAATGAACTATGGTCATTACTAGTATAACCTATTAAACATACATGTTCATGGAAATAATAAACAATGCTATGACTTGATTACTTTGCATGCCTCGCATCAACTAATTATTGGATAATGCATATTTGAAATGCATGTTTTAACTAAACGTCTGGAACAAAGAAATTCGACCCATGTAACCAAAAAGGCTCCCCATAGACACGAACTTCTGCTGGCTCTGTTGAGACAAGAAATGAACTAATAAAAATTGGCTATTTATTATCAGAGAGCAAGGTATTGATAAAAAAAAAATTAGTTGGACTTTATATGGAAGGCAGAACTCCTCCAACCCTTGATCCAAGCATGAGTGCAAAATGAGGAGCCGCACCTCACTAAAAACTAGAGCTCCTCTGGTCCGGATGAGATTTACCCTGAAGAACCCCTCGCTAAATGTAACTAGGTAAGATCATACCGTAAATGAATTGAAACGCAACGACTGTCGTAAAGAGGCAGCGGAGCAGGGGGTTAGTTTGGGTTAGGGGTTCTGGCTTAGTCGCCCGAATAGCATGGATGAAGTACCGCTATAAAACGTCTTTAGTTCTAAAGTATGGTGCGTGCTGATGAGATCGATGGCTGAGGAGGAACTTGGTGCTTAGCGACTCAGCTCGGAGCACTCGGCACACTCAGTTGTATAAAGCCTTTCAGTTGTGGAGGGGTCACCTTCTGACGACTGGATTTTTCCCACTTATTCGTGGAAACTTTATGGATCCTGGCAAAAATCCGGTAGCTCAAAAAAGTCGCAAGATCCTCCTAAAGTTAAATCAAAAGAATGAATACTGGACATGTCCTCGAATCGACAGGAGCTAACTCAGGGAAGTGCGCGGGAAGCCAGCTCACATCGGCACATTCACAACCTGAGGAACGGTCTAGGACGTCAGATGTGGAGACGTTGTCGCGAATTTTATTATGCCTTTAAGTTTGATTTGGGTTACTTTTCAACATGGCTGGGTCTTTTCGGCACTTCTATGTAGATAGTGCAAAGAATATGACATAAATCTCTAGCTAATATAGGAAGCCTAGGTTTACCAGGACCAGTTAGAGGACTTTGTGCAGAGCGCGAAATGGCTCATTACTGTATCATCTCCGAAGTGTCAAGGGTCTGCATCTATGCAAGGTATGTGGAGACCATGCTGCTGCCAGGAACCTTTCCCATGGAACTGATTAGCTTACCATAAAAAAGGAAATCGATAGAAAAAAGATTCTGGTTTATAAGGGAAGCAAATCATTAATGAAGAAGGAAGCCCCTAGGGATGTTGCTTCACTTCTTGAATGGTGCGGCACCCGATATCTACCTTTGTTAATTGGATGTGAAGAGAACTGCATCACCCTCTCTGTGGTAGTAAGGACGGGAATCCTAGAGATAGGGCCCTACTATTCGAGTGACTTCAAGATCCGCAGTCGGTTATAGACCAAATAATCTGTAGCAAGGCACTACGGCAAAAATTCTTAAAGTGGAAGTTGTCTTAGTAAGATTCTTTATGAGACTACATTCTATTTGAGTATCAGGGAAATCCTCTGAGCCACAATACAGAAATCCGAGAACCACTAACTGACACCTCTATTATGAGGAACTGAAAGGGAGATCCGGATTTCTGCAGACACGGTATCAAAATGTGACGGGTGATGAGATAGCATCAAGCTGCTTGATTACAGCTGTAAAAATATCTTTGAAAGCCAACTATTCACTGAAACATAGGTCCAGGGCGAGTAACTCAAATCTTGAGATCCATCGCAATAAAGTTCGGAGGTTACTAAATTGGACCAAAAGAATAAGACTGAATTCTTACTGGGAGGATTGTAATGAAGTCTTACTGGGAAGGAATATAAAAAAAAAACTAGGTCAATTGCATGGGGTGGGGCTTACTATTGATATCCCTGTATCAACACGATATCCCAGCGACTAGTTACAAATTTCAAACGCCAGATTTTTGGACGAGGCTGGGTGCAGTGGCTCAACCGGGTAAGGGCTTTAGAACTTTCGCTGAAGAGACGCTACCACTTATGCTTAACACTCATTTCACGGGTTTACGGTAGATTCTGCCTCAAGGTGAGGTGCCATTTGCCTGGAGAGCAGCAAAGTGGTCTTTAATCCCAAATCAGGGAAAGGTAACTACACTTAGACGAAATACTGACCAATTAGTATATCTAGTTTTCCTTTGAAAACAATGGAGGGAACAGTACAAAAGGGAGGTGAATTAGGTGGAGACACCAATATGCTTACTAGGCGGATAAGGCCACCAAGATGTCTATCCGTCACCTAGTTGATAGGGTGGAAAATACGCGCTGTAGGTTTTTGTTTGATATTGAAGGCACCTTTGATCATCTTTCGAATCGATCTGCCAAGCTATGAGTATTGAAGGGTGGATAAAGATCATACCATCAAGGCGTACTGTCAGGGTGGAAATTGGGAGCGACCATGCGGTAGCGAGGGTAGCTAGAGACTGCCTTAAGTTGAGGTTTTATTGCCACTCCTTTGGCAATTAGTAGTAGATGGCTTACTACAGCAGCTGAATGAGGATAGATTCTACACACAGTCTATGCCAGCCCTTGTGTGACAAAGGGTCGACTAAACTTCTAGGGGTCCTACTGGACTCTAAGTTGGCCTGAAATATATAAGTATGCTGATGCATCAAGAAAGCGAATAATGATTTATGCATTTGAAAAAAAAACTTTAGGACGCATGCCACAGCAAACCTATATTAAGACTACATAATTCCACATATCACTAATTTGTCAACATGCATTTGACAACAATCAGAGAATGCAAACGTAAAATTAAAGAAAGCGCTTTAATATTATTAAGTAAAGATCAATGTGTTGCTTTAGATTTTGTTAATGTTAACAACATCTGGTTGCCTTTGTTAGAAACTGAAGCTGATATAGGACACCTAAAAATTTATTAAATTGCAACAGGCCAGCTTTTGCGCTCGTTAGATCGTTCAGAATTCATTTAAAAATTTGCGTTCACCATAGTGTCAATATTTCATGGTTATCGACCCAAATGAGATTATTTATTCGCGTGGTGACCTCTGCGGCATGGCAGATGAAATAGTCTCTAAAATTTAAAATCAATATTGGCTTGGTTTTTTCTAGTACAGTTTTCCTTTAGTTATATTTACGCGGCACTAATTCGTATTTAAAGATCCTTTACAGGCGTAGCCGACTATATCAAAATCAGCCTCTCCTATTGGTCGATCCGCATGGCCCTCCGCTCGCTTCGCTCGCTACGGGGGCTCAAGAAAAGGAACCTAGATAGGTGCTAACCCAAACTAACCCAAGACATACTTAAAATCAAGAAAAAAACTGTTTAGAAACATAATTTAAAAAAAACAAGGGAGTTCGGGCGTCCAGGTGGCACCCAACTATCTAAACCTCTAGACCACGAGAGCTCTTGCGACAAATTGATTGCATCACGAAGACATATTGTAATACGAGATGGGTCGACCAATAGGAGAGGCCGATTTTGATATAGTCGGCTACGCCTGTAAAGGATCTTTAAATGCCACTAATTGTAGAACGTTTTGTCGCCATTCTATGATTTTGACAGGGCGTCTAAAGGTGGGGGTCCTGCATTGGAGTTATGCGGCTATTGGCCCCTCCATTATCACCTATCCTATAGGGCAATGGGATGGTGAACCGGTACGCAAACGGCCACCTCTAGCGCTCAGTTAAACAGAGTTCAGAAATTGGCGTGTGTTACAGTGTTATGTTGACGACAACCATCAGTGCTCTTGAACCACAGACTGATTCGATGCTTCTCTATCTATCTTGAGATCTGCATACAACCTGAAAAAACTCGGTCATCCAAGGGACAATAATAAGGGGACACATTAGAATCTGGAGCTGGGCGGCTGATGATTGCTCTGAACTCTTAATGAGAACGGACAAAATACTGCTCACCATCAGATTAACTAGACCCTTGATTTTTCATACCCGATAAAAATACGTGGTTGAGGACGGATCGTAGTTCACAGAGTGAGACAAAAATTAAACAGAAGATGTAAAGTAATTTCTTGCTTGTTGGTAGATCTTAGCGGAGTTGGTAAGGATCCTCAAAAAGCTAAATGCATTGTCTTCTTCTTCTTCCTTCTCTATTTTAGGCGAAGTCGCCTGTTCTAACTTCGTTACTATGCCTGTTCAGGTGTCAAATTGTCGCTCCATCTTTTTCTAGGTCTGCCTATGCTTCTGTGACCTAAGGGTGATTTATCTCGTGCTATTTTTACGATTCTTGTGTCATCCCTCCGGTTAATGTGTTGGTTCCATTCATTTTTTTTTACCTAGTAGTCAGTGATTCATATCATCCGTCCCGCACGTTCTCCTAATATCATCGTTTCGCTCTCTGTCCAGCAGTGTTTTTCCGGCAATCCTTCGCGAAGTATTTTCATTTCGGTTGTCTCCAACATCCCCCTGGTTTTTGCTGTTTCAGGTCGTGTTTCAGCTGTGTAAGTCAATATAGGTTTAATTGTAGCCTTACAGATTCTGGACTTCGTTTCTATTCCCATATGTTTATTTCGCCAGATTGTTTTGTTAAGGCAAGGCGCGCACTGAAGTAGTGTGGTAGTGGTGAGGTATTGTAATGATACGAAGCATAGGGATGGTGAACATTTGGCGTGGCGATGGATAGCGGCGAAGTGGTATGAAAGTGATTTAGTGCGCGCGCACTGCAGTAGCAAACAACGTATGGTGTCACGATTCATCATTTATCTCGGCCTCAGAGGATAAAGATGCTCTTTTATTTGTACAACTTGCCAACCTCAATGCTAAAAATTAGGAGAAGGAAAAACACTATTGGGTTGATCCTCCCTGGCAGAAAAATAAAAAATTTGGGTTTTTAAACGTTTATAAAAAGGATTTTAAACTTCGACGACCAAAAATTTAAACTTTTCTATCGAATGAAGAAAGTGACATTTTGCAAGTTCCTGATAAACTAGAACTTATGCTTCAGAAAAATATATATAAACTTCAGGAATTGTGTTTCTCTCGAAGAAAGACTTTTAGTAAGATTGCGGTATAATAGAACATATTAATAGACATATGTTAATTAAACAAATACAAACTTATTTAAAAACAATATTTTGAAAAACATATTCATTATTTGGTAATAATGTGTCTTCTAAAAAATTATTTTGAGATGAAAAAGATACTTAAGTATGTTAAGTACAAGATTCGTTATCGCTTTTAAAAATATAAACCATTACATTCAAATGGCCTTATTCCACGTTTTCTTTTTCAATAAATTGTGTTCAAAAAACATAAAAAAGTGAAAATATTGGTTGATTTACATTTTAGAGTGCGGTAAAGTACTTTACTGCACTCATTTACCTCATTTCCAGGCGGTAAAGTACACTTTACCGCACTGAACGCGGTAAAGAATTTTACAGCACTAAGTGCGGTAAATTAGTACTAACGGTACGCAAATGAGTAATAATAACAGGCAATAAACTGTACATTACATGATGACATAGAAGTAGAAAATAAAGAATATCAACGTGGTCCGAGACTCTCAATCCAGTCATTACTACACGGGAGAAATTCTGCGATTTTTTCTTCACAGTGGACGGCTTACTTAAAAAAGGCCAAAAAGATTTTGTGTATGAAGACAAAAGTATTAGTATTTTAGCTAGATATACAGTGTCTCAAAAAAAAAACAAATAGTTTTCAATTTTGTCCTACAAGTAATAAGTATGAGAACACTGGGGAATCAAAAAATAACTAAATAATGCCTTTTAATAAAAAATATTGTTTTCAATAAACCAAATGTGTTATTACTTTCCAATGTCTTTCGCAATTTTGGCCTAGCTTATATGATTATCCTACCGCATATTGCCGTACAGACAGGGATATACCTCTTTTAAGGGTTACAAATTTTATATTGAATTTTTGGCCGTCTTGCATGTTTTTACTTTTTCGTATATAATTTCACCTTGATTCACTTCTTATCCGGGTAAAGAAAAATACGCAGTTGCAATGCAAAACCCACGTCGTCACCAGCCGCTTGCCAGTCGAAAATTAAACTTGTTCGAGATAAGTGGCACCAGCACAGAATAGCCAATTCTGTGGCACCAGACTGACATCACGCCACCTGCAAAATACCACTTGACACTTGACCGCTACTCCGTTTTGATGCGCGCGTCTTCATTTGATTACATAGGCTTAACTGATTCTATCTGCCACTTGGTCACCACGAGCATTGGAACAGCGTTTGAGCGCCATTTGGATATTACAAATCAAGAATTAACACGTATTCAAATTCACCGAGGTCTTAAGTCCGAGAGATCCGATTTAAAGACTCAACATGAGGAGGCTGAGATTGTGATCGTACAGCAAATATTACGTGAAGTTAACTGTTTACAAACGACGCAAACAGCATATGCCTCAAAAGGCACCAATAGTAAACCCACCTTAATAAAATTTGATGATGTCGCTCTGCAGGTTATGGAGACCGGCCTTCTCTGCCGCGAAAGCGCGCTTTTTCCGCAGAAATCAGCTGTCCTTGCCTCTTCAAAAAGGCAGTCGTTTGGTTTTGAGCAAGCTGGAGATTATATTTTGACCTGGTGACTCAGCCGAACCTGGTATTTCGACGCTGGAAAACCGAAAAGCCCTTTCTCATATGAGCCTAGATAGTCGCTTGTGATTTATCTATGTGTTAGATGCATAAGCAGAACGCATTTTCCCTAAAACTCTCGTGTTTCAACCCGAAACGTAAAAGTACCGCGATACATGTATCTGGTTTATTAGCTGTTTAGCAACTCCTCTCTGAAGGTGTGTACTATAGAGGGCATGTTTTTTCTTGGAGAATGCTTTGTGTAGATTGAATATTGGTCGCGAAGGTTATACATCCGAAGTTTGATGAAGCGGCTCATATTTTTGGACCATTTTCCATTTTACAAGTCATAGTATACCACTCCCACAGCCACAGCAACAGCAAGGCCGCGCAGTGTTAACAGCTCGCCCTGTCGTGAATTTGAAATCAGATCGAACCATTCTACAGTTTTGCTTAATCTCTAGCAAATAGCTGTAAAAGTAGTGATGCTAAAAGCCCAGAATCTTCCTCAAAGGACGTCCAGACCTCGTGAAAGAGGATAGCAGATTATATTTAGCGATAAAAATGTAACCAATGTTTTTTTTAGTAAAGTATGTAGTTAGACATAATTTTTTTATGGTATGAATGGTGAATGAATGAGTACAAAGCCTAGTTCTTATTGTACCAATCACATCATTTAACAAATAGATTTGTTATTGTTTATTGAAATAAGCTCTTGTTTTTTGACGTCTAATTTTCAATTACGGGCTGAATCAGTGCTGCATTGTCTTGGTTTTAAAAAATCAGTTCATTAATTTTTCACTAGATTAATAGCCGATATCAAATTTCACATTGGGTATGAAATCATCGATACATTACTGGATCTGAAAATCAAGGACATTTGTGCCCAGTAAAGGGATTACTACCCTAAAAGGACAAAAGATCCTGTGTGCTACGCGTTCTTTCATTAACAAAAATCCTAATTTATTGGTGCACGTTCTTTGCGACAATACTGATGTGTTTGTGCTATTATTGTTGTGTTATTATTACTTGATATGTAATTTAATTTGCTTTTATGGCAGTAGCAGAAACACTAAAGGGAGATCCTATGGCACGCGAGGAGCAAGGTGTGTGTGTGAAGATGTTGATTGATATAGTTCTAATCAGGTTGAAACAGATATCCTGGGAGTGAGTTCCACAATGATGCAGTGCCAGTCATTTGAACCCTGACTATAATAATCTCGGTTAATTCAGAGTTGGCAAACTCATTTCCAAGCCAATTTTTATTTTGGTTAGCTAGGGATCAATTTGTAATTATTTATGTATTTCAACGTAGATGTATGATTCCTGTTGCATTAAAAATTAAAACATTTAAATATTAAATGTGCATATATTATACCGCACAGAAATTGTACAATAATGGTTGAGTGACAGGATGACTTAACACGTTCACTGCGATACCAGTTATATGTGTCTGGTATCTCTGATTACGTTCCGACAGGTACTGGTTTTGCCATCTATCACGTAGCGCCGAAAGCTCTATCTTTCAAACCGTTCGTCACAGAGCAGAGTTACAGGTAGCTATTTGACCCTCGCGACACGCTTGATTTTCATACAATGCGTAATATCTACCAGACACATACGACTGGTATCGCACCACGTTAAAACAGTTTCACATCTGTGCGGTACCGGGCACATGTAGCTGGTGCACGTTTGCACGTTGTTTACCTAAATAGCTTGAGACGTGATATTGGAAATAATAGGTTTGTTCTAGCATGAAATCTCAAACGGTTTGAAACCTCCGGAGTTTGCGCATAGCAATAAAAGCGACGCTTATATCGCTATGCGCAAACTCCGGAGGTTTCAAACCGTTTGAGATTTCATGCTAGAACAAACCTAATGGCTTCGCGACGTCAAAAAATATTTGAGTTGTTGAAACAAAACAGAAATTTCGGTATAGCAAGTGTTGGTGGTGTATCTAGTGGATCTATTGAATTACAGGTAGGTTTTGAAACTTCAATATTGAACATAACCTAAACTACAAGTCGTAATTTTTGTCAATACAGGAATCAGTAGAACCAGAGATCACTTCAACTGAGCAAACATCAAAATATATACCACAAATAACTTACGGGACATCCGATTCATCAAGCGTAGTTGAATCTACTGGTTCACAGGTAATTTTTTCAATTTATTTGTGTATAAAATACCTACTGTGGTCAATTGTGTAAATTATTTTGTAGCAGTTAGCTGAGGTGAATCCTGAGAGTAGTAAGATAGATTTGTCTAGACCCATTGAATTAGCAGATGACACTGTAACAAAAATCCCCGTCGAAAAGTCACTAGAAAGTGGCAGTTTTAGCGAAAATGAGGACATCGAAAGCGAACCAGAAGATCCATTTGCCGGCACTCACTCAAGTTCAGATCCAGATTATGACCCAAGTTCTCCTTCAGACACCTCAGATGAAGAATTACTCGCCTCCTGTAGTAGCAAGGAACAACTTGGTGAGGAATCTGTGTGTGAAAGTAACGCAGATGAAGAATTAGATGAGGCTGACGAATTTTTAGGTAACATATTTACGTTTTTCTTTTCTTTTCACTATTATAAATAAAAATACTACATCGGAAACTACAATTATTAACATTTTTTTACAGAAGCCCTGCAGACTGATGTATGGGTACCAATGGATATGGATAATGCGCTCAACATGAATGAGTACCCACTTCGACAAAGTATTAATGTGGATCCGATAGTGTGCAGTAGCCCCTTAAATACATTTAAACTTTTCATAGACGACGAAGTTATGGACTTAATAGTTACTGAAACAAACAGGTACGCTCTACAACAGATACATACTGGAAGTCGAGGCAACAAATCTCGCATCAAATCTTGGACAGATACAAACAAAGCAGAAATGTATAAATTCTTTGGCATAATTATATGCATGGGATTAGTAAGAGTTCCAACAATTAATCTTTACTGGTCGAAACATGACCTTTATCGTAATAAATATATTAGCTCGAAAATAACTAGAGACCGATTCTTGCTGCTTTTGCAATATGTTCATTTTAACAATAATGAAAATTTACCTGGATCCCAAGATCGACTTTTTCGCATACGACCTCTTCTGGATGTGCTAAATACTAGATACCAAAATATTTTAACGCCAGGAAAAGAAGTGGTCATTGATGAAAGCATGATCCCTTGGAGGGGGCGTCTAGGCATACGACAATATATTAAAAATAAAAGACACAAATACGGCGTTAAGCTGTATAAGTTGTGCACCTTAGAAGGCTACACCATAAATGTGAAGGTGTATTGTGGCAAGGAGGAAACTCAACATAATTCCAGTGACCCACATACCGTAAGGGTGGTTATGAACCTCATGGATAATATGCTCAATTCAGGCCGCATCTTATATGGCGATAACTTTTACTCAAGTGTCCCACTTGTAAAAAAACTTCAGGCAAAGAAAACTTTTTATTGTGGAACACTTAGATCGAATAGAAGAGGTCTCCCAACAGAATTTGTTAAGCGTGGTATTAAAAAAAATGAACTGATAGGGGTACATAATGGAAAAGGTATTAAGATAATAAAGTGGCAAGATAAAAGGCCCATTCTTATGATATCTAATAAGAAAGACCACGATATCAGCCTTCGAGATACAGGCAAAAAAAAATAGAAGTTTGGAGCCAGTTCTTAAACCCAAATGTATAATTGATTACAATAATGCCAAAAAAGGCGTCGATCTGAGTGATCAAATGTCTTCTTACTATACATCTTTAAGAAAGGGACTCAAATGGTATAGGAAAACAGCGTTTGAATTATTATTAGGAACTACAATTGTCAATTCTCATGTAGTTTTTAATGAAGCTAATAAAAACAACAAGAGACTTAGCATGCTACAATTCAGAGAGAACCTAGCAATCGCGTTAGTGGAACAAGGCTGTGAGCAAGAGAATATAAGCACAGCTAGTACTCCTAAAAGGATACATACATTTGCTTTCGAGCAGGGTCCAGGAAGAAAGCGGCGTCGAAACTGTGTAGGTTGCTATAAAAAACTAAGAGCTACATTATCCAGTAAGGAAGCAGACAAAAAAGTCACCAAAGTGTCGAGTTATTGCGCCGATTGCGATAAAAATCCAGCAATGTGCCTCCCATGCTTTAACGAAAAACATAGTAAGATAGCTAAACCGAATTAGAAATTAAAATATTTTTTTTATTACATGCCCATGTGCTTATTATAAATAAAACACATTTGAAAATCATAAGTTACTTTTATTGTTTTTCCTTAAATGCCTCCAACTTTATTAACCTATTTTGGTCAAATCGTCTAGTTGATTTGTTTGCGGCTAGAGCCCTTTATTCTTGGTACAATTTATAAGAAAAATATAGAAAAAACATTCGCCGATAATTACGCTGGTTTTTACAAATATCAAAAAAAAAAGGTAATACCTACCAGGCACATGTGTCTGGTACCGGCACAAAAGAAAAGACAGTCACCAGACACATGTGTCTGGTCCTGCATTTTTCTACAAGACCCCTTTGACTGGTATCGCAGTGAACGTGTTAAATGATATTGATGACAATAATTATTATTTAAAGATAAGAGTATTAAGTGCCGGCAATGCTGCCATTTAGAAATACGGGATCGTTGAGCATCAGTCATGCGAATAATTATTTATCGATAATTATCCATCAGTGAAATTCATTTATTTTCTGTCAGAGATGTGTTAGTATTGGATATAACTTGTTTCCAAAATATATCGAAATGTTGAAACGGGCAACCTGCTAGGACTTAAACTCAGTCATCATATGCCTAATTAGCTAATAGCTCATAAATATAATATACAATAAAAATAAGGGCGTGATGCGTTTTGAATATCAAACAAAGTCTGTAGATTATTATATAATTAAGGCTTTCTCATCGTCCAATTTATCCTCGTGGTGTTCTTGAATGGATCCTGTTCTCACTCTTATATTGAATAGGATGTGTCCAAGCGCATCCATGATGGGTATTAATAGGCCCTCTGTAAAAGCTCGCACGAAAGATCTTGCTACTCCACAGGATATCTTACATAACCGGAGGCAAGGTACAGCACACCATATTTGCTAGAACAAATAAAAAACTTCTGAATTGGAACCATAAAGCTTTTTTTTATATTCATGAAACTAAATGGTTATTTTATATAATATATTTAAATAATAAATAATGCATAAAGATAACAAGATGACTTGGGGTCCCAGGGCAAGGGCGTGATGGGGCTACTTAAAACTTGCTTTTAAAAGTCTTCGTTTGAAAGTAACACCGCTATAAGGGCTATAGGAAAATATTTGCACTGTGTTTTATGAACATCCATTAAAAACAGAATTTTGTATATTATTTTATTGTCATATAAACCTTAAAATTAACTGGACGGTATAAACAATTATTTCTCATCATTTATGACCACAAAGATGGTACTTAACTTTTCGACTAACTACTTTAATTAGTGGACTGTATTAAAATAAGGTGGTGTGGGTTTTAGTTATAGGGTGTAAATTGAAACATGTATTTTAGGTATTACGCACTTTAATAATGCAAGAATTAATTTGCATTAAATATGATAAATATATGCAATGATTTCTAACTACTTTCAAGCATTATTCCTTTAACACATAAAACTAAATAGGTACTGTACATTCGGTTAACTATTATTAAATGTCTAACAAAACTTCTTGATTATTTAAAACTAAACTTAGCTAAATAACTCCTTTCTTTACTGAATTTAATTAACTTTCTTGTATTCAACTGACTCCTTTTTCGATATAAAGATCTATGCAAACAAATGAGAAAAACTGCTATTTTGGCGTCAGCCAGAGCTACGATTGAGTCGGTGTACTTGGCGCCAAACCCATGCATAGCGAGGACTAGATCGATGCATTACGGTTGAGTGTTTCGAAGGCACTAAAATCTAATTTTTCCTATGGGCGCGGACAGCGAAATTAGACCGGGAAATTGTGCGGAAGAGGCGGATGCATTTGAGAGGGTAGAAACATGTTCTTTTTTTATTTGACATATTGTTCTTTACACAACACTGACGGAGACAAAGATATATTATATTGAGAACGATTAATAACGATTTCCTTGATGGAGTGACAACTTGCTGTTGCATATAATAGAATCTATTATACCAACAATCCAGGTTCCGACTAAGGAGTAACTGAAATACAATGTTTTAAAGCCACAAATTGCTGTTTGCCTGGGTAGAAATAAATATATTAGGAGTTTAGTTATGGCTCATTCATATTACGGACATACAGGGTGTTATCATCAAACAATACGGTGGGAAACAAAAGTTATTACACATGTTGGGATGTTTTCCCAACATATTCCCCCGCCATGAAGATCCCATCTTCAATAAGAGCGAATAAAAATACCAATCGATAAATACATTCTATTTTTAAGAACAAAAACAAGAGAATACTTCTTCAAGTATAAATAAATGGAACGACGGCAACACCGCCTAGGGCTTTTCAACACGCACAGAAATATAAAAACATGCATAGGAACAAGCGCGTTAGAGAGAGTGCACTTCTCGAAGTACAACATTTAACATAATCTCAATTACATTAAATCAATCAGTAATGTCATAATCGGGTAAGGGAGGTTAACCAAACTTGGTCCCTTGGTTATGGCGCGAACAACGATTCCTTTTTAGAACAAGAAAATGAGTCACGCAGAAGGTGACTTGAGGGGTAGATCGACTTGAAACGATCCATTTCCTAACATTCGAATGGAGGATTTGAAAATACTTTCAGCGAGTTCATCTTCAACATTTAAAAGATTTTTATCAGGAATTTTCTTTAATCTCCAAGATTGTTCAAGTAGATAATTAAGAGAGTTTTATTCAGAGGATTTAAGAAATAGATAAACATCACGGTACGCATTTATACATTCCGTAAATGTATATGGCACCTCGGTGTTGTTATTGGTCAAACCATTCAAAATTTGAACTTCTATCCAATCAACGCGCGGGTGCCATAATCGTGTACGGAATGTAATTCGGTACCATATTCAGTTACGGAATGTAATAAATACTTTTGTAGTATAAATATATTCCGAAGGCTTCAAAGAGTATGGTAGAAGTTCGGAAAGGATAACAGGTGTCTTTTAAAGACAAGCGTCTTCAAACATGCGTTTGTAGTTAGTACTGTTAACTTCACGCATAGCCCTTCGCTCGCTTCGCTCGCTCCGGGGTGCAATCAAACAAAACTAACCAAAACTAACCCAAACTAACCAAAACTAACCAAAACTAACCCAGATAAAACTAACCCAAATTTAAAAAAAGAAACAAACATAACCTTTAAAAAAAATAAAAAACACTTGCCACTGACGGGAATCGAACTCGGAGGCAAACCGAATCATCGTATCAGAAGCACAGCATCTAACTACTGCCGCCACCAGGCTTGCTAAATATGATCCACTGAATCGCAAAGACATGCTGTTCAATAAACTGTTATTACATTCCGTAAGTGCATATGGCACCGATTTACATTCCGTACACGCATATGGCACTCGAAGTTTGATTGGTTGAAATTTTAAATTTCTTCTAGTGCTAGGTGCCGTATACATTTACGAAATGTCTAAATGCTCACCGTACACGTCCCTACGTGCAGGGTTATAAACACTGAGATGAGTTCAACGACTGATCAAACGAGAATTGGAAGCAGGAGCGTTTCCTGCAATTACCCATTCTAAATGAGTATTTTGCAACACAGGGAGGTTCTTGCCTAACCTATATCCACCATCTAAAATCAGATCATAGTAGAGATCAACACCAATCAACATATCGATGTCTGATGAGAAAGAATAATAGGGATCACTTAACCTAAACTGACTAGGAAATTTTTTTTATCTTTATCAATGGGGACTTGCGGAAGTTTGCAAGTTATATTGTCGAGTAAGGCGCAAGTCAACTTAAAACTTCTATTATTATATACATTAGAGTACAGTCTCAAACCAACCATCTTATTGGCCTTCGTACTGCCTTGAGAAATTCCACTTATATTAAGTGATTTAGTGTAGGGAACATAGTTTAAGTTCTCTACGAGCTGATTGGTTACAAAAGAATTCTAACTTGCAGAGTGTAAAAGAATGTTTGCTTGAACAGGATGCCAAAAAACAATTACTATGGCTGACAAAACATGAGAATTTTCATTCGAGAGAGTAGATAAGTTAAATGAATTTGTAGCTTGTGACTGACTTTCTGCATTTGCATTAAAAAGGGGGCCTCTATTCTGAGGGGGAGCTCTATTTTGAGGAGGTCCTTTATTTTGAGGCATCTGAGAGGTATGCCAATTTTGAGGTATATGCGAGGGTCCTCTATTTTGAGGAGGCAGTGTACCATGCTCTTGAAAGAGACCTGACTGATTTCTGTCGAGAGAGTGCCTATTTATAGGCTGACTATTTTGATTATCGTGGGCTGCTGAGTTTTGATTGTCAAAAACATTATCTTAAACAGGGGGAGCACCTTGGCGATTAAAACCATTTTGAGGTGTGTGAACTTCAGAGTTATGTAAAAACGAATGATGTTTCTGAGAACACAAAGAACATCTTTTGGTGGAGGTACATTGACTTCTCGAGTGATTAGTACCGAGACAGTTGAAACAAAGTTTTGTTACTTTGTACAAATTTCTGCTTATCACACAAGTTTAATTTTCTAAATATTTCACAAGTATATATTTTATGAGAATTTAAATTGCAAAAACTGCACAAAGCTGATTTGTTTTGTTGCTTTACATCTGCAGCAACGAGACTCCTTTTGTAGGATTATTTTGAGTACTTTCTACAGAAGACAAGTTTTCTAAAATGGTACACCTTTTGTGTATCAAATCAAGAAATTGAGCAATATTTGGCAACATGTTAATATATCGTTCTGTTTCAAAAGCTTTAGGAGTGCCAGAAACCTAATTTATTCTCAAATAGATAAATTGAAAGAAATTCCCAGAGTTCTTCGTAAGAGTAATTAAGATTGTTAATTAAATCAAAATTTTATTTAGATCGGTTACAGACTGTTTTAAATTGAGGCCAGTACACTTGACAACAGAGTTTATTTCTAATAATGAAATGAAATGTGCATTAATCACTGATAATTTATTTTCATATCTTTCTTTTAACAAGTTAATTGCAACTTCAAAGTTAACAAAATTTCTTGATTATTTAAATCTAAAATGAACTAGATAACTTCTCTCTTTACTGAATTTAATTAACTTTCTTGTATTCAAAATTTCAACTGACTGCCTTCCGTTCACACAAAATACCTTGTACTTTCTGTCTTCTTCGATTCTCTCAATTAACTTTACCAGGGATATAGGACTTCGAACATTTGATTCGATTCTTGAATACAGGAATGGATTTGCCTAACTACAAATTTCCATCCGCCATTTTACCTTCTTCAATCTTCTACAGGAGAGACTCTACGAGCTGTATTGTCTCAAGAGAATGCGTTAAAATGCCAAGAAGAACAGAGTACACAGATATTTTCTAAATATCTGTGCAAACAAATGAGAAAAAGCACTAAATATCTTAGCGTCAGCCAGAGCTACGATTGCGTAGATGTACTTGGCGCCAAATTCATGCAGAGCGATGACTGAATCGTCGCATTACGGTTGAGTGTTTGTAAAGCACTTAAATCAATTTTTTTCTATCGGCGCCGGCGCGGACAGGGAGATTAGAGCGGGAAATTGTGCGGAGGCGGATGCATTTGAGAGGGTAGAAACATTTTTTTCTTTATTTGAGATATTGAGATATTGTTGTTTACACAACACTGACGGAGACAAATATATATTATATTGAAAACGATTAATAACCAACAATCCAAGTTCGGACTAAGGAGCAACTGAAATATAATGTCTTTTACAAATTGCTGTTTACCTGGGGTGAAATAAATATATTAGGAGTTTGGTTATGGCTCATTCATACTACGGACATACAGGGTGTTATCATCAAACTATAGAGTGAAAAACGAAAGTTGTGGTGTTTCCCCAACATTAACAAAAACACCTATTTTGATAGAAACTAGATAAAAATCATTTATTAAACTAAAAACATCTATAAATTGCTACTGCGATCAAAATAAGGCAAGTGGCATTTGCTTCGTAATTCTTCTTGAAAAAATCAAATTTTACCCCATTACACAAGAAGAAAATATTGCCACTGTCTGGCATACCCAACACTTTCGAATCCAACAAATTCAAACTAAGAGCTTTAATATAATATCAGGTAATAAACATTTAAGCATCTGTGTGTAGTTTCGCTTAATTTATTAAAATTTTGCTTAAAAAATTATATGGGAAATTTGATTTGTATAAAGAACATAGACAAACATTTTAAACATCTTGGGGATTTTCTCACTTGTGGCGTCTATAAGTTGGTGGCATCTTTTAAAATAAACTAGTCCCCCCTACTCACCGGCAATTGAGCTAGGCCCTAATTTGCACGCTTAGAAGACACCTCTAAATTCAGATCTTCCTCTAACCTTGTTCATTTTAAGTTTTCCTACTAAGAGGTGAAAGTAAATAAATAATATTGGAAGCTAGCAAGGAGCGTGGCAAATTTTTGGCGCCCAACGTGGGGCTACAAATTGGCGATACATGAAGAAAAAAAGCAACTCACCTTCGACGAACGCAGTGCAAAATCTTAATTACGGAATACTCTCCCCCAAGATGTCAAAGACTATAATATGTTGCATATAAATTTAGCCCATTGTGCATGTTCGTCCTAAAATATCATCGGGCATAATTTATAAAAAATGCTAAAATATAAGAACCGCCAAATCAGTTCGATTAAAATATATGCAACGTTCGAAAATTCCTTCATTTATTTAGTAAAAGAGTTGTGGCGAAAAACAATTACCAGAATAGAAACCTTGCCAAAGTTGCAGTTATTAGTCCCTTTTTTTCTATCATTAAGATGTCGACCTAGTGGACTGTTTTTTAATAAAATAAAAAAAATTACAGTTTGTTCATATACGCAAGATTAACAAACCTAGGATATTTTGGAAAGTGTTATATTATCTAATTAATGAAAAATAAGTGAAAACATCTTTAATATATTTATTACTGGACGAAAGCAATTTTTTCACATGGTATGACAGGTGACTTAATGACATATCAAATGTACTTCTTAGTTAGCAACCCGGTAGACGATATCTGGTAACTCGTCATATGTATAAATTGTTTTGTTTTTGAGATATTGACATTTGAAAAACATCATTTTCAGTACCTCTAGAATCTAAACTGCTCATCGTATCATTTTAGTACTATCTTTGATATCTCCTAAAGTGGAACCATTTTAAAAGTTAAGATAGGAAAGTGCTATCAGTTTTGCTCTAATTTGAGCCTAATTTGGGTTCCACAGGTACTAAAAGTGGTGAAAATATTAGACCATGCGGAGAGCTCTATTTAAAAAAATCAATGTTTGGTTCATCTTGCATTTATCAGACATCCTCTAAATTTAAAATAATTTTTCAGAGATGCATTTCATAATAGAAAAATGTAAATATAGAGTTACCTGAAAGTGAAATAGAGCATAGGTTGTACCAATAACACATGCTGCAATTGGAGCGCATAATACTGAAAGACATGTATAAACACCCAACCTTGCAAACTTAAAGCAATGTCGGCTTAAACTCCAAGCACATTCAGGACTTCTTATCAATTGTGGTTCTCCTATTACATTTTCCCAGTCAACCTAAAATCAAACATGGGTGAGAAGAATGTAAGCCAATGGAAGAATGAATTATGTCTAGTTTATATACATGTAAATGGCGTTACTAGTCACATAAATTTAGTTACTAATATATCAAGGAACTAAAGTGGTACTTAGTATCCTTCCGTTTTTCAAGAGCGCGCAGACTCTGAAGAATTGAGTGAACCTTTTCAATATCCGCTAAGTTCCCTTAATCCCACTTCGGATAGGGAAAATTTCGACAACGATATACTTGCGAATGTCATGAGGAGAATACAAGCTTAAAACGGTTCTATTGGTAACAAAAACAAGAAAAAATGGAACGAAAAGCTGATAGAATAAATTGGCACCGATCCATTGCTAACAAATTAAAATGAAGTGAGAAAACAATACTGGTTAAAAAACTAAATGATATCGATGCAGCAAATGCAGATATACACGTGGTGAACTTTTATCACAAGCATAGGGAATTAAATTATTCAATCATCAGATTAAATTATTTGATCTTCAGTTTAATCGAATGACAATGAAAATATTTTTGTAAACGAAATAGATGAAACAGTAGCAACATAGATAACAACCGAGATGAAAGTAAAGCGGTGAAGTAGTCTAGTACATAACAAGTGTTGGAAGTACTAGTTTTCAAACATTACAATCTGGCTGATGATGATCTCCAGAAAATTCATTTAACATCGTTAGTGCGAAAGGTGAATTAAAGTGAATTAATGAGAATACTGGCGGCGAAAGGCCTGGACGATGAAGACATAAACGCCATCAAAAATCTCTACTGGAACCAGAATGCCACAATAAGGTTGGATAATGAAAACACCGATGTTATTCCAATTAAAAGAGGCGTTAGACAAGGCTGTGTCCTCTCACCTTTATTGTTTAATATCTACTCAGAAGAGAACTTTAGAAAAGCTTTAGAAAACACTGAAGACGGCCTAAGAGTAAATGGTGAGTTATTTCACAATATACGATATGCCGACGACACGGCAGTGATTGCGGATAGCCTTGATGGATTCAATAACTGGAGAAGGAGTCGCAGTCGGATTAGAAATAAACAGGAAACAAAACTCATGATATTCAACAAAATACCAATAGCATAAGCCCAATTGACAATATATAACCAACAAATCATGAAGGCAGCAAAATTCAAATACTTTGGCTGCTGATTGACGGAAGATAGAGACCCGGATCTGGAGGTAAAAACAAGAATATAACTAGCAAGATCGCCTTTCCTAACAATGAAACAATTACTTACCAACCGCAGCCTTCAACTGGCAACAAGATCCAGATTCGTGCAATGTTACATACATTCAGTGTTACTATACGGCGTCGTGCTCTGGACACTCAAGGCTAATACCGAAAAGAGATTAAACGTTCGAACTCTGGGTATTCAGAAGAATGCTGCGCGCATATCGTGGACAGAACACATTACAAACGAAGAGGTGCTGATAAGAATGCACAAAGAAAAGCAACTGCTAACAATTATAAGAAAAAGGAAAACAGCATACCGGGGACACCTATACCGAAATAATAAATACAACATACAACGTCTTACAGCTCATCATGGGAGGGAAAATCGATGGAAAAAGGGGACGAGGTCGAAGAAGATGCTTCTGGCTCAAAAATATCAGAGACTGGACACATATGAGCACCCATGCATTGATTTGGGCAGCTAAAGACCGAGAAAATTTTGCCGAAAGTTGTTACCAACATTCATTAATGAATACGGCACTTTAAGACGCAGAAGTGCGAAAGGTGCCAGTTGCTACATTTTTTATGTCAATGGCAATGGCACACACAATAATACGATTCTTTACAGTCTAACGGAACTATGCTATATTAGCCGCTCCTGATTGGTGGGTTAACGTCACTTTAAAGTACTGTTAACTCTTCACGCATGGTCCTTCGCTCGCTTCAATTAGAATTACAATAATATTTGTTTTTGTGGAAAACGACTTACCTAAGAACGTAAAATACAGTAATTGTCAATATATAAAATACTGTCACTTAAGCAATGGGCCACACAGTCTACATCTTACATCTACTTTAAAAACAAATACATATAAAATTAAATCAGAGACGTGTACAACTTGCTTAGATCCTTTTCACACGAGGATACTGTACGCGAGATTCGCGTATCCGAGATACAGGTTAAACATACGTTCAAATGGACCTATTCACACGGCACGAGCGACACATACAGTATCGCGACTCCGAATTTCTGCATTTCGGCAACTTCAGTCGCCGGACGCTGAATGCGTATGCCGCATACAAAATTATCATTACGATATATGGACGTGTTCAGACATTAATACTTTTGAAACGGAGAATATATAATAGACGCAGGATATTTTTCAGTATAAATTGAATCGTCATAGGTATTATTTACTACGCGCTATAGGGATAAACCTATACACGGCACTGCGTCTATTTTAGTACTGATTGAAGAAATACGTGAATTAGTTGCAGCAGTCCAAGTTTTCGACCGCGATTCTGTATCTCGGATACGCGTATCTCGCATACAGAATCCTCGTGTACAAGAGCTCTTAAGCTGCTATCATCCTTCTTATCATTTATTGCATTTGGATATTTTTGGATTTCGATCATTTCTAGGAATTCCCTTTTGGTGTGTTTTGTTCAGTCAGTAGTATTTTGGTATCTTTATAGTTAAATGTATGTTTCTTTGTTTGTCATATTTATGACTTTTACGGCCGTTTTTCATCCATCCTTAAAATGGAAATGGAACTGGGCTGGACATATAGGAAGAATGAAAGACAATCGATGGACAAAGCGAATTATTGAATGGCGGCCAAGAGTACACAAGAGAACTAGAGGCAGACCTCAAACCAGATGAACCGATGACATGAAACGAATAGCTGGTCACGAATGGATGCAAAAAACAACCAACAGAAACGAATGGACGCACCTAAGGGAGGCTTACATCTGACGATGGATGGAATAGCTGTTGATGATGATGAAGGCCGTTTTTGAGATATTGACTTGTTTGTCCTATGTATTTACCATTGCAGTTATTACAGGGAATTTCATAAACGATGTTAATTTTTTATTTTTTGGAGTTTTTGTTTTTAGTCTACTAAAATTTTTTGCTAAGAGATTGTGTCCTTTATGACAAATTGTAATGTTATGTTTTTTGAATAAGTTTTGAAACTGCTGAGAGAGGCCACTTACAAAAGGCAGAGAGAGATATTTTAAGTTGTTTTTGTTTGATGATCTGGGCTGATTTTTAATTGAATTGCAAAATTTATTTATTCTGTCTTTGAATATTTTTTTTATTAAATTTTCGGGATAATTATTAATTTTTAAAGCATTTTTCTCTTTTTTAATGGCTCGTTCTCTGTACTCAGGGTCAGAAAGTTGGATAGCCCTGTCTGCTAATCCAAGAATAACTGATTTTTTTTTTGGGAAATGGGATGACATGAAAGAAAATTTAAATACCTATAAGACCACGTTTTTTCGGATACCATTCGGTTTTTATTTTTCCATTTTGGTGATGCAGTGTTACAACCAAAAAGTTAATTTTATTTTCTTCTTCGACTTCAAAATTGTAAATTGGAGTTTTTTGTGGTATGGTTGAATTTTTTAAGGATGATTCTATTTGATTTTTAGGCACTGCAGTGATGCAGTAGTCAACTTATCTGTAAAAGAAAGGAACTTCGAAATCTACTTTTTTAAGATGGTTTCTTCTAGGTCCTCCATGACAATTTGAGCAACTACACTTGATATTGATGATCCCATAGTATACCCTTCCACTTGCTTATAAATTTGATCTTCGTATAAAAAATAAGTTGAGTTTAGTGTAAGTTCGACAGCATTTATATACTCATTTAGTGGAATGTCTGTAAATTTTTTAATTTCTTTCCATTTTTTTAATGTTTTTTTTTGGCCAGTGAGATAGACATGTTCGTATAGAGGGATATGACATCAAGGGAAATTAGTATATATTCTGTAGGTATGTTTAAGTTTTAAATTTTTTCTTTGAAATCTCTTGAATCTTTTATAAAATATTTATTTTTTTGAACAATGTTGCTAAGAATTTTTTTAAATAATGCTGATAATGGAGTGAATGGTGATTGGATACATGATATCATCTGCACCGGTAGATTTTTTCTGACAAACCTTACTAATTATACTTTTAATTTCCTGAGGTGTTGTTGGGTTTAGAAAAAAAGTGTTTGGAAGAACAGGAGTAACTGGAGTAGTGTCTTGCGGAGTATCGCATCCATTTGCGAAGTTTGCGAAGTAGGAATTAAATACTTCAGAAATTTCTGTTGCGTTTGACACAACCTTATTGTTGAGTGTAATTTTCTTTATTGTGGATGAGCAAGACTTATTCGTATTGTTCTCTCTGACAATTTTCCAGCTTTCCCTACTAATATTTTTCACGTTTTTTATTCTATTATTATTATGTGTTTTCTTTGAGGCTTTTAATTGTGTATTATAAAAAAAATTTAATTCTTTGCACCTACTATCATAAAAAGGATTTTTTATTCTTTTATTTATTTGGTGCATTTCTTGTAACATACGAGATAACGGTTTTAGTTCCGGCGTAAACCATTTTTTATCACTTGCTGCTTTGTGTTTTTTGCTAGTTTTATTTAAAGGAAAAATTGTGTTAAATATAAATTGCACTTCCGTATAGAAAATGTCGAAACACCAGTCGGCATCGTCGCTTTCCGCTCTCTCATATAGAACATCCCAGTCAACAAGTGACACGGCATTTTTAAATTCTTCGATATTGGAGGATCGAAAATTTCTACAAAAACGGTCAACAGATGTATTTATATATTTGTTTATGTTAAAGTATAGTAGTTGATAAGTGTGGTCCGAAGGATGTGTATCAATGACTTTGGTTTTTAGATCAGTAAAATCACTAAAAATATTGTCTATGCAAGTTTCAGAGTTATTTGTAATCCTTGTAGGATCCAATATTGTGGGATTGATATCATATTCTAGAAATAAATTCAACAAAGTATGTTTTCGCCTACTATTTTCCAAAAGATTAATATTTATATCGCCGCAGATAATATGTTTGTTTTTTTTTGTCATATAGATGTTCTAGCATTGCACCTAACCTATCCATAAACACCTCGAAATTTCCATCAGGAGACCTATATTATACTGAGCACAATGTTATTGAGCCATTATCAGGAATGTGACATTTTGCCACACACATCTCGAAATCGCTTTCTGCCGAGTTATTAAAAGGTAATAAACTGAAATTTAAATCTGATTTACCCATAATACAGACACCACCTCTCCGGTAATCAGTTCTGGCGAAAATGTTTATAGTCCTATATTTTCCAATACCAAAATATTGTACGTCACTAGTTTGATGCTGCTCTGATATGCACAGAACTTTGACATTATGGTTGTCGAGTAGTATTTCGAGTTCATCCTTCTTATTGATAAGACCGCCCTGTATGTTTAAGTTCATTACTACAAACTCGTCAAGTTCGTCACCGTTCGGTTTAAAAAATCTTCTCTAGTAGCCTTTTCGTTATTCTGGCCACCATTCTTTTCTTGTCTTTTTGGAAATAAATATTTACTGACCTGGGCTCCTGCTGGCGAAACGTGTCCATCCATGATGGTGTTCTTATGTTGAACGGGAACCGCTATTCTAAAAGAGCTCTATCTATCGCTGTGGTTAAGGTTCAATTTCTCGCAGGTTACGTCACAAATTCCGTTCAACATTTGTTGCACCTGCACTGCAGACGTATTCCTGGCCAGTCGTGTGACATATATCCAAGCACTCCTTCCTGTGGCCTTAATTGAGGAAGTAGTATTTGTTTCCTCAACAAAACTTTGCCTTATTCTGGGTTGGCGTTTTGACCGGACTAATTGAAATCCATCTTCATCCGTATTGTCGTTCGACGGCAGGGATTTTTTTTTTGATGTTGATATTCTTGTTGCTGTTTTAGGGACATTGAACCCAATATTGTATATTTGATACTTTATTGTTAAGAATTAAGTTTTTGTGCATTTGTGTCGTAGGGCTTAAAAGGTTTCTATTATTCGATGTTTTTGTGTTTTCCTGTAATACTTGCGCTGTATCGCGAGATGTCGCTGCAATATTCCTTTCAGATATTTTAGATTCATGTGATAATGAGGATTTCGAGGTTAATTGATGTAGATTTTCATGCAATTGTTCTTATTTCACATTCTCGCTATCAATTATTTCATACTGTTTACTTACTGAAGATTGTAGTTGATCAACCGTATATTGAAGCTTCGATAGCAAAGCTGTCATCTCTGTTTCTGTTGAGCACTCATTACACGAATCACAAAACCACTTAATTGATGGAGTTTCCAATAGTATTTTCACCTTATTGCGTGATAGATTAATGCAATGCTTGTGGAAGAACATCTTGCATATTCCACCCCAATTAACTTTTGATTCGTTTGATGAAATCTCGTTAGAACAAGCACTGCACTTTAGCAAATTACCCACAGTCGGCGCCATATTTTTCGCGTCGGCAGAGAGAGAGATATTTTAAGTTGTTTTTGTTTGATGATCTGGGCTGATTTTTAATTCAATTGTAAAATGTATTTATTCTGTCTGACTATTTTATTTATTAAATTTTGTGGATAATTATTAATTTTTAAAGCATTTTTCGCTTTTTTAATGGCTCGTGCTCAGCGTGCTCTGTATTCAGGGTCAGAAAGTTGTATAGCCCTGTCTGCTAATACAAGAATAACTGATTTTTTTTTTGGGAAATGGGATGACTCGAAAGAAAATTTAAATACCTGGAAGACCACGTTTCTTTCGTATACCATTCGGTTTTTATTTTTCCATTTTGGTGATGCAGTGTTACATCCAAAAAGTTAATTTTATTTTCTTCTTCGACTTCAATTGTAAATTGGAGATTTTTGTGGAATGCATTGAATTTTTTAAGGATTATTTCTATTTGATTTTTAGGCACTGCGGTGATGTAGTCATCAACATATCTGTAAAAGAAGGGAACTTCGAAATGTATTTTTTTAAGACGGTTTCTTCTAGATCCCCATGACAATTTGAGCAACTACACTTGATATTGATGATCCCATAGCACACCGTTCTATTTGCTAATAAATTTGATCTTCGTATAAAAAATAAGTTGAGTTTAGTGTAAGTTCGACAGCATTTATAAACTCATTTTGTGGAATATCTGTAAATTTTTTAATTTCCCATTTTTTTAATGATTTTTGTGGCCAGAGAGATAGGCACGTTCGTATAGAGGCATATGACATCAAAGGAAATTAGTATATATTCTGTAGATATGTTTAAGTTTTAAATTTTTTCTTTGAAATCTCTTGAATCTTTTATAAAATATTTATTTTTCTGAACAATGTTGCTAAGATTTTTTTTTAAATAATTTTGATAATGGAGTGAATGGTGATTGGATACAACGACTTACCACCAAGAACAATAGTATCATGTCTCCTGGATACATGATACTATTGGTCTTAGTGGTAAGTCGTTTTCCACAAAAACAAATATTATTGTCCTTCTAATTCGTTTTTTCCTATCCTTTGTAGTTTTTGATAAAGACCAAACCATGTTCGAAACCTTAAAATAAAAATGTAATGGAAAAAAATTAAGTTTATTTAAATAAAAGGCCAAATCCAAAAAAATTAAACCAAAAATATATAAATATTGGTCAGAGGAAATAATTTACAACTATACAGGGTGATTCATGAGGAAACGTCAATACTTCAGGTACGTATTCAGGGCCCAAAAATAAACATAAAAGTCTATATAAACATGTGTCCGCGAGGCCTTCGTTTTCAAGATACAGGGTGTTAAAGTTTTTATTTAATTTTTCTATTTTCTAAATAAAATCTATGAAAATGTAAATATCGTAGTAAAACTTGATATCCGGGGGTTTTTTGGTATGACGAATTCGAATCTAATCTTAGTATAGCTCTTATTTGTAGGGGGCGCCACCTACATGGCTTTCCACTTCTTTGAACAATCGCAACTTTTTGGTATGACCCCGTATTACATTTTTAAGTAAAATAAATTATTCCTTTGTCATTTTTACGTCAAAAAGGTATACTTGTTAAGAGTTGATACGCGCAACCGTTTTCGAGATATTTGGATTTAAAACAATTTCGATGCATGTGATTTTTTTCCCAAAATTTTAAAAGTTAATATTTTTGTCCAAATTTAAACGCGTCTTGCACAAAGCTTTGAAGTGAAGGGTTAACACATTTTTTTGAGGTGTGTATTCAGTGACTCAGACATAAACTAAACAAAATATACTTATTTAATTTTTATTAAAATTATTATTATTAAGTTTATGTCTGAGTCACTGAATACACACCTCAAAAAATGTGTTAACCCTTCACTTAAAAGCTTTGTGCCAAGACGCGTTTAAATTTGGACAAGAAAATCCTTTTTATGATGAAAGAATTAATTTTTTTTTTAATGCCCGGAACTGCCTGTATTTCAATCAAAACCTCGCTCTCACCCATTCTGTCACATCTGATAAATTTAAGTTTCTCGCAGGTAAATATCCTAGTGCTCTTAAAATTTCTAAAATCGTTCCAATTTTTAAAAACAAAGGAAGTCCGCAGGATGTGGAAAACTATAGGCCGCTTGCTAAATGTCAATTTGCTAAAATTTTTGAAAGAAGCTTTAATTTCAGGTTGTCAAATTGCTTTCTCGAGAAGTACTCAATTATCTCAAGACATCAAAACGGTTTTCGAGCCGAATATTCTACTGACACCGCTTTGGATAGTGCACTTCATCACATCTATGAAACTTTAAATAATAAAGATGCTATTTTGGGTCTGTTTTTTGATATGAGCCGCGCGTTCGACACCATCGATCATGGCTTGCTGGCTAAGAAACTACAAAATATTGGTATTAGAGGACCAGCAAATGACTGGATTAAATCGTATTTTTCAGACAGAACGCAACAGGTCATTATCGATGGAGTCAGATCGTCTATTCAAAATATAAAGAGGGGTATTCCACAGGGTTCGTGCCTGTCCCCAATGCTATTTAATTGCTTTTTAAATGACTTGCCTAATGACAACATCCCAAACTCCCACTTTATTTTGTATGCCGACGATACTAATGTTTTGATAACAGGTAAACAAAGGGCCGATATCCCAGGAAATGCGATCATGGGTATCCAACATGTAAGTGACTGATGCAAACAAAATGGTGTAAAACTAAACAAAAATAAATCTATTTCAATGGAAGTTACATCTAAAAACTCGTCTGTGAATTCTAGTCTTTTAATGAGGGTGGAAGGCAATTCAATAGAGAGCGTATCATCAACGAAATTTCTTGGCGTCTGCTTGGACAGAAAGTTGGTTTGGTCGGAGCATGTCGACATGATTCTTCCTAGGCTCAGCTGATGTTCTTTTTTGATTCAGGACATTAGAGATACGGTCTATTTTGGGTTATTTCAATCGGTTATGGCCTACGGCATTATTAACTGGGGCGCAGCGTCGTGCTCGGACCGTGACTTTGTGGCTCAAAAAAGAGCTATAAGATATATGAGCCGGGTGGGGAACCGCGACTTTTGCGTTGGCTTGTTAGGCCAGTACAACTAATGTTTAACCAAGAACAAATTAACATAAAGCTGAGACCGCCAAAAAAAGGTAGTACTATTCTTCCTTTTTAACCCACCAAAAGTCCCCATTGATCCCGATTACCAAAAGGCCTCAAAATCAGTCCGCCATCTTGAAAATCGGTCAATTTTTTATGTATGGCTCCGTAACTACGAAACTATAGGAGATATGAAAAAAATGAAAGAGAGCAAAATTGAAGAGCATAAAATGATCAGCAAAACGAATGCTTAGTAGTTTATTTATCTGTAATAGTTTTTAAGATACATACAAAATAATATGAAGCAAATACTAAAAATGCGACAGAAATATCATAATAATGTACACATTCATATTTATAGTACCTAAAAATAGTTGTAAACAAATTGCATAAATGACAAAAAAAGATTTTTAATGTGAAAGATATAATTAACAATAAACAAACTTCTTCATCGTCATCTAGTTGAACACCAGAATTAGAACATGATATACCATTGCAATTTGCACATAGACTTGAACAAAACATATTCATTTTTCTACAGCTACATAGCTTATTTCATCCTGCTTTGCATAAACAATAAATCATAGTTAATATAAAATCAGGGGCTATAGGTTGTGATGTTGTCAAAGGGGTCAACAATTTATTTTTTTTAGTCCAGCCCCATTCCAAGGGATTTTTTTTAATTCCCCATCCATTCTTGTATTTGCAGGTACACTCTGAAATGGTGGTATGGTATTTTGATGCTTCCGATGTGGGCGGTAAAGAGGCTAACTCGAAATTTGTGTTGAGACCTTGTCCGCCTGTGATCGATTTATATTTATAGTATCTCAGTTCATTGAGATTTTTTGCCAATGAGTGCTTTCCATACAAGGTCATGAGGAACTCATCACCTGATTGTATGATGTTGCATTCATTTGATGTTGGATTCAGGAATACGGAGACATCCTTCTGCATCTTTGTGTCTTTCTCTAGAAGTTTAAATGTGGAAATCTTTCCTTTTTTGAAAAACAAGAAGTGGTGTCACGGCCATACATGCATGAGCAAATAAAATATACTCTTTTGGTATCTTCTAATTCAACAATAGTGTTTGATGGGTATAATATTGAAAACTCCACAAAGTGTCAGGAACAGATTCGCCGCACAAGGAAATTTTCTTGTATTGATATCACATTTAAATCAAGCATCATTTTTATCCAGCGTGAAAAACAAGACATTATTCATCACAATACTTACAAAAAGGCTTAAGGGTGCAGGAATGCGAGTAATACAAGCCGAAGGAGATACTGATACCGTTTTAGTTGAGACGGCAATTAATTTAGGTGGTTCTGGCTCACTATTGGTTCTAGTTGTCGATGACACGGACCTTGCTGTAATTTTAACTTACAGGGTAGATCATCAAAAAATATTTATGTTACGGCCAGGCAGATCTATTCACAAATATTTTAGAAATTTAGATGAACTTAGGCATACCAAAAGAGTATATTTTATTTGCTCATGCCATGTATGGCCGTGACACTACTTCTTGTTTTTCAAAAAAGGAAAGATTTCCACAT
>MU185827.1:47130-81278 GCA_016904865.1 Pissodes strobi | reverse complement strand
TAGACATCTCCAAGTCTCTAGTTGAATACTGATCCAAGCTTCTCTCATGCCGTCAAATAATTAATCGATATTTTGGAAAGTTCTTGAACCTACTTTCCGTTTAACTATCATCCCAATATTTTCTATTGGTTTAAAATCTGGGCTACAAGATGGCCATTGTAAAACATCTATGATTATACTGTAGCCAGGCAGTGACCCTCCTAGCAGAATGCTTTGATCATTACCGTGTTGGAATTTCCAAAGTACTGATACATTTTCCTCTGCATATGGTTGCATGACGTCTTCCATTATGTTAATGTATTCATACTGAACCATACTACCAGCTGTTCTATAAACTGGACCAACACCATTCCATGAGAAGCAGCCCCTTACCATGATACAACCACCTCCAAATTTCACTGTTCTCATAGTGTAGCGGGGGTCAAATTCTTTATTTGATGGACGCCAAATAAAACGTTTTCCTTCGGAACCAAGTTTATTTACCTTGGATTCATCTGACCATAATATCTCCTTTTATTGTTGGACCTTCCAAGCAGGGTGTTGCGTAGCAAATTCCAAACGACTCCTTCGATTCGCTTCGGAAAGATGAGACTTCTTCCTGGGTACCCTGCCAATTGCGAATACTTCGAACACTAAGTTCCCTTGGATTTCCAACGAAAAGTTCTTTCCAAATGTCTACTGTTGATTTGTGAGGGTCTACCTTAAAAATGCGAACAATTCGACGATCTGTTTCCACACTCGTTTTTTTTGGAACGTCGCTTCCTAGAACACTTCTAGTTGTTCCATGAACTCTAACACGATGAACAGCATTGAACACAGCCTTTTTGGAACGATTAAGCATTTTTTCCTGTGAAGATAATGATTTGTCGTTCATTTTCGTTACAACTTTTTTGCGAACCCATATTTGTAGAACTTCGAAGGATAATTAGCATGGAAGTTGATAACCCACTTAAGTCCTATAGTAACCATTACCAATTTTTAACTAAGCCTACTTTATTAAAATAGGCCTACTTTAGCGTTTCCAATTAGTTTGCCGCTTAAAAATGTAGTTTTTTCAATAAATTAGTGAATAAATTATTTAAAAAATAATTTAATGTAAAAACTAATAGATATAGGAATAGTGTTTTTCTTCTATAATGATTAAATTAATCCAATTATTTAAAAAAAAATCAGTTAATTGTTAGAGAAATTTAATTGAATTACTTGAGAGCTATGAATCTAGCCAGTCAAAAAAATTAAAATCTAAGTGACATCGGTATATGCTACGATATTCCAATGATTTAGTGAAATTAAGATATTAGATCTCTGAAAATATTATGCCTTAATGACGTAAAATATAATTAATTTTTCGTAAATACTCATGAGAATATCGGAGCTTAGGGAAATTAATGTTTGATACTGTTCATCATGTTCAAATTATCTAGCATAATTGGGCAGTGACAAAACTCATATATCCATTCAGATCTTTTAAAACGTCATTTATGAATTTATTAAGCGTCGCAAAATTGCTAATTTTAACTCCAAATCCACATTAAATATCGGCTCATGAATCTGTTTTCTTTGATTTTTTCGAAATAATCATCTTATATCAAAGATTTTGATATGTCTGCATTCTTTGACTAAATGTTATTATGGATTTTTTTTTTCAAAAATTAAGGAATTCTCAATATTAAATCAATATCGGATTAACCCCTGAACCGTTATTATTATTCCATGAAGTTTGCTCTATTGTTACGTACATTCTTTAACTATCACCGATATTAAAGTCAAATTAAGATATTCTTATACAGTATCAACGTTAAAAAGATAATGGTGGAATTATTATACAAACCTCAAGGTGCTGATTTAAATTATTTGGATCCCTATCTTCCAAGTCCAAAACTTCACTCTCCAACTTGGGCATTTAAAAAAAACTGTATAAGCACTGCGGAGTCCAAATCTGAACTACTTATCGCCGGCGAGAATATTCACCCCCTGTTGGACTGAAATCGTTAATATAACATGCACGCAACAACAAAATCGAAGGAAATTCAACAAGTTCTAAAGTTTTTATGCCACATAATTATGTTCATTTACATATCTTTTACATATTACGCAGTACAGTTAGTATAGACTTTTCAATAAAAGATAGATCCACTTCTATGAAACTTGCTATAATTTGACTCACAATGTAGTTTACTGATTTTCAGAAATTATCCCCTTGGAAAAGAGATCGGATACGAGTATGTATAAAATTATTAAGATTACTCATTTTATTACAGGTAGAATATAGTTATTAAAATATCAAGGATATCACAAAACTAATAACACTTGTGGTGGACATAGGTCGACCAAAGGCGTTATTAGTTCTTGAATTAATTGAATGTCCAAGTTCGATGAAAATTAGCCGTCGGGGGTTTTCGGTGATGAGACGACCGAATCTGGACATTAGAAAGTCGATGCCCCTAGGGGCGAGGCTGTGCGAAAGAAAAAAGGCGATTTGACGTCCGAAAGAGTTGACGTGCGGCAGGGATGTCCGGCGGCCGCCCCTTAAAACGTTAAAAATATTTTGGAACCTAGGGGCTCTATTTAGGGGCCGATATTTTAAGACGTCCAAAATCATAGTTTTGGTAAATTTTTGTTCGGCGAGTGGTCCTTCCTGTACACGAAAAAAACCTTTTTGGAACCTAGGGGCTCCATTGAGGGGCCGATATTTTGCGACGTCCAAAATCATAGTTTTGGTCAATTTTGTTCGGCAGTCGGTACTATACACGAAAAAAACATTTTTGGGACCTAGAGGCTCATTTAGGAGCCGACGGGATTTGACATCCGAATGGGTTAAGGAGGGTTTTCGACGATGTGGACATGGGCGGGACATGGGCGGGAACCTACCGCAAGTAGATTCCGCGATAGGAGCCGGACGAGATAGAATTTTGGTGATGGGCGAACGAGACCCACCAAAGAGCACCCTCACGCATTTGACTTAAATAAAAGTATTCTGCGTGATTTTCGAACCGACGAACCCATTTCCCGTAATCGGGCCCCATCGATTTCGAAAACGGAAAATCGCCATTTTGCACGCGTAGGATTTTAAAAAATTTAATTTTTACGTTAATGACATGTAAATGTACCCCTGTAATCGATTCCGTCATTAAAAAAAGGTATTTTCAAAATCGGCTCTAATTCGGAAACGGTAACAGTTAAAGGTAAACTTTAAATGGGAAAAATATGGGTCACGTCGGGTACTATAATGGGTCGTATCCAGTTATCAACGGAATGTCGTACAATCATGTACGACGTTTCGTTTTTTTTAAATTGACCAAACGTGATTTTCATATTTTCGCCTTTTTCTCGGTAACGAAAATCGGTTCGCCAGTATTTGCGTCGTTTTAAAATCCATCGAAAAGTTCCTATACAGTTTTTCGATAGGAGTTCAAATAAGATAGGTATTCGATAAAATGTAAAGTTCGTCTGAAAATTTTAATTTTTCTGGGATCTGAAATTCTTTGTATTGGGAATACAGCTTGGAATAGAACTCGTCTTAAGCAACTCCGAGTTCGAGAATCAGCCGTCGGGGGTTTTCGGTGATGAGACGACCGAATCTGGACATTAAAAAGTCGAGGCCCCTAGGGGCGAGGCTGTGCGAAAGAAAAAAGGCGATTTGACGTCCGAAAGGGTTGACGTTCGGCAAGGATGTTTGGCTGGCGCCCCTTAAATCGCTAAAAATATTTTGGACTCTAGGGGCTCCATTTAGAGGCCGATATTTTGCGACGTCCAAAATCATAGTTAGATTTGTTTGGATTAGTTTGGGTTAAGGGCGGGTTAAGTGCGAGTTAAGTTTCGGTTAGTTTGGGTTAGTTTAGGTTAGTTTGAGTTAGTTTCGGCTAGTTTGGATTGCGCACTCGTCTCAATGCGTTTGTTTGGCTAGCTAAAGTTAGTTTCCATTATTTTTGCTTAATCTGGAACACGGGACAAGCGCGCGTAGCGCGCTTGTCTTTACTTTGGATAATTACGGTTAGTTTGGGTAGCGCGCCCGTCTCAATGCGCTTGTTTGGCTAGTTAAAGTTAGTTTCGATTATTTTTGCTTAATCTGGAATACGGAAGAAAAGCGCGCGTAGCGCGCTTGACTTTACTCTGATTAATTACGGTTAGTTTGGATTAGTTTGGGTTAGTTTGGCTTAGTTTTGGTGGCGCGCGCATCTCAATGCGCTTGTTTGGCTAGTTAAAGTTAGTTTCAATTATTTTTGCTTAATCTGGAATACCGAAGAAATTTTCGGAGCTCCTCCTGTGTGTTCCCTAGACTCTTGTATTGGCTTACCCTACATGACGACACCAGAAAAATTATCACCGCGCCTGCCCAATGTGCCATGTTATCAGCGTCACTATTTGTGACAAAGCACTTGAAAGCTATGACGTCATACTACCGAATTCGACAAATCAAGTGATAAAGAATTTACTATTGAAATGATTTCAATCGGTTAGAAGTTACGTCTTAGGTGCTCAATGGGAATACATAATCCACGCGTTACGTGGCAGTCAAAATTACAATCAGCACCCGTAAGTAATAGCATTATGCCAAACAAGTCTTCAACTTGGCAGCAATATCGAACGGGAAGACCACGCGCTGGTCCAGAAACCTGTCAATTACGGCGTCAAAATTACATCCACAGAATGGTTCAAATCCAACAAGTTACAAGTCATACTTCTAATAAATATCGTTCCCAAAATGAAAAGATGCCGTAGTCACCTAAGTAAAATAATGGATTATCAAATCTAAATCAACGAGACAATTACAACAGTATGACTATCTAATTTACAAAAAGTAAGTTCCAATTTCAGTGCTAGATATCCCGAAATAACCTTACAATATAACTGCTCATGCATGCATTACATTCCAAATACTCTGCTAATATGTAACCATCTTCCACGACTATTGTTTTCTTTTGGACACAACCCTTCAGGAAAGACTGAAGTACATTCCAGACACCCAAGACAACTCAAAAACCAGTACGCAGGAGTCCTAATTAGCCAAGTCTAAGGTAGAGGATGGCTATCAAGGTATATTCTAGAACCGAACAGCAAAGCAATTAATAAAATACCTCAAATCAGTAATTAAGAGCCCTAATTAGCAAAGTCGAAGCGAGAGGGTGGCCGTCAAAGTATATTATAGGACCGATTAGTGCAGCAATAAAGAAAATGAGCCAAGTGATTAGACGAAGAGATTCTTTTTACCATTCAGAAAGGCAACACAATAAGAGAAAGCCAAGGGGACAACACCGATATTCAACTAAGCTTTGTAGTTGCAAGCTAAGAACGATATGCCGTGTGTGTAAAGTTAACCGTTCACATGAATGTTTTATAATTCCTGGAGCATATATTAACAAAATATTTCAATAAATAAAATTAAGTTTTCACTATCACAACAGAAATACGCGTTCTTTACTATCGCCCTATGCCAATTTCATTTAAATTTGCTTCGCCATTTTGTCCAGAAAATTTAGTTATCTTCGATACAATGCAGCCCGTTGCAGTTTACCAATAACAGTTAAGTTCAAATACAACATAATATATCGAATATTTTTGTGCATCGTCGCGTCGTTAGGTGCGCGGTGCAGGGTTGTTGTAGTATTTTTCCAGTCCCTGAAGAAAAAAATTCTTAAATTTTTTTTTAAATTTTGGGCACACCTTGAGTTAGTTTGCGTTAGCTTCATTTGTTTGCGCCCCGGAGTGAGCGAAGCGTGATGTTTTATATTCTGGAATTATATCTATCCGCCTATACGTTTAATTTGTATCCGCCCTCCATTTAAGCTCTTGTTTCGCGTCAGGCGCAATGGCAAAGGTGATGTCACAAAATTGAGCGTCGTTGGCGCCATCTGGCACTTTGTGATCAAGTAGCAATTTGCCATGCGCTAAAATCTGTGCGAGGTGAGGAGAAATGCCATGTCATTGCGTCGATCAATGTCCGTCATCTTCTCGTTTGATTTCTTTCTTTCAACCAACACAAAATATTTCTACATTGCTTTCGGAGATTAATCTTTCTCAAGTTAAAGGTTTAACGGTAAAAGCCAGACATCTTTACCAAAGAACTGCTCAGTTAAATGAAGGTCTACAAATGTACCCAGGTTTTTAGGCATTCCGTTGCTGCTGCCATCAACGTACTTGCGTTTTCAGGTATGATACATGGTATGATTAATTTGTTACATTATTTATAATTTTTTCTGCAATATCAAAATATTATAAAGTCAGGTATTTTACGTAATAATTATGTTTTAGGCCCATCTGTAATTGTGGAGAACAAGGAATTTAAATGGTCAAAATCAGCAGCCCGCACAGCAGCTTTTCTGGAATTTCTTGACTAGCTCTTCGACAGTCTTAACGGTAGTGCTTTTAGAAGCAATCCAGGCAGAGTGTTAAGAGTTGCCTTTACAAATGGATCTCCTCATAAGAAGTTTTGGAACTGTACAAAGATTGGTAATGCAGGTTTGTAATTAATTGGGTACAATAATATTAATTTATTAGTTACAAAAATAAATTAAAAAAGGATAGCTGAAAGTGAGGCTATTTCAAATGAGATATTTTTTACAGGAGCCGCCAGAGGAAGGCGAGTGAATAGAGGAAGCATTAAATCCTGTTCCAGGAAATGTACCTCTTCCTTAAAGTCGATTGAAACCCATGCGCTAAACTACATAGCAGGATATTTAGTTAAAACAAATAGGTAAACATCCATGTGACTGTAAGAAACTTTTTTAAAAAGTGACTCTAGCTCCAAGGACAATTAGAGTGAACTATTTCTCAAAGCTAAAGAATACATAAAAGGTAGGCAACATTCCTAGTACCTATGTTAATTCTAAATTTTTATATAAACTGAAGTTTACGTTAGGCATAATTAAGTTCATTCTTAATACATTTAAAAAATGTTGATTATGCAACAAATACTTAACTAAGAGAATTTCTTTTCCACCTTGTTTTCACGATCAGTAAATAAGAACAGATGTTTTTTTAAATATTTCATAAAATTAAAATTGTATAATTACACCACAGAAGTGAATAGAGTAGTAAAGGGTTTAGATTTGAGGCCAGTACCAAATAATGCCCCAATTTTTTTTCTTTTGCAAAAGAATTGTATAGAATAACAAAGCATAAAAAAGAGTTAAATTGTAGATATTAGGTTAATTATTTTACTTGTTAACCGTGAATTATTGTTATGTATCTGCCCAAATAAATGTCCCTAAAATGTTAATCAATTGTCATCTAAAAACTATGCTAGTCAATTTCTCTAAACTAATCTAAAACATGAATTTACCTTCTTGTAAATAACAATTATTGAATTGCGTGACAATCAAATCTTAAAAATAAGAATCGTAGGAATTATTATGGAATAAATGTTCAATTGGTTAAACACATTGTAAATATCCATAGACATATAACTAATATATGCAAAAGTAAATATCATTGTTTATCCTTAAGTAAAAATGTTAAATTTTTGTTTACAAGATTCAGTTTTTCCCAGTGCACTAAAGATTTCTAGAGCAGTACCTATTTATAAAAAGGGCTCACAGAAGGACCTAACAAATTACCGGCCAATATCAATTGTTCCTTTTTTTCAAAAATATTTAAGAGAGCATTAAAATCTAGAGTTACCAACTGTTTTGAATCACATAATCTTTTTAGTAGTAAACAGTTTGGTTTCAGAAATGCAAAATCAACAATGGTTGTTACCTAGTTAATTGAACTGGTTAATGAGGATCTTAGAGGGAAGAATATACAGCTGCCACATTCTGTGATCTGAGCAAGATGTTCGATTGTGTGTCTTTCGCCACTCTTGCAATGAAGTTAAAACTATAATTTTTCACTTTGATAAAATCTTATCTTATGGGTAGATCTCAAGTAGTTGATATAAATGACCTTCGATCTGGATTCTATGAATATATTATGTGTCCTTCAAGGATCAGTGCTGGGACAGCTGCTCTTTCTGGTTTATATTAATGACCTAGAGTGCAGTGATCCCAGTGCTGATTTGATTATTTTTACAGATGATCCAACTGTTGTTAAAAGAAATTTAGTTGTGGATAACTTACAAGGTAACGGAAACACAGTCGAATGTTGCAAATTGGTTTACGGCAAATCAGTTAACTATGAATGTATCAAAACTCTGCATCTCGACTCGAAATATAGATTTGTATTGTCCTAATGAGCCAGTAACGTTTTTGGGGCTGAAATTAGATTCAAAGCTTTTATAGAGTGTCCACATGGAGTGTATATGGGATAAAATTGCTACTATAGTTTTTGCACTATAAATGTTTCTCCAGGGGTTGCTCGATCAGTGTATTTTACGTGTGTCCATTCTAGGATATCTTATGGTATCTTAATCTGGGGGCATGCCACTGAAGGGAGCCGTGTTTTTTTCCCTTCAAAGAAGGGCCATAAGAATCCTTCAAAATCTGCACTATACATCTGATTGTAGAATGTGTGTTTCAGACTACATATCTTAACAGTTCCTTGCCTATATATGTTTTGCTGTTTATTGCATGTAAAAGCAAATCTTGGAGATTATGGAACTTTTGAAAATGTTCATTCCCATATAACGGAATAATAGCAACATTTATACTGATTTTCATCGAATAAATCATATGCAAACAGGGATATCTTTCTATCGATCCCTGTTTTATAATAAATTGTCCTTCCACATAAGGTCCTTCCCTATTAAAACCTTCCAAGTAAGAATCACAGAGTAACTTATTTCAAGACGTTTCTATAGCATTCATGAATAATTATACAACAATTTTAGTGATATTACGTAATTACTATTTCTGTAAATTTTTTGACTTGTGTAAAACTTCTGTTATGGCACTAATAAATATTTTGTATTTGTATTTGTAATACATAAATAAAATTATTTTATAGGAAAGTGTTTCTTTTATTTCATGTTGTGGCGTTTCCCTTTATTGTTAACAAAAATGGTTTACATTTTTTATTTAACTTCTGTAAAAATGTATAATATGAAACCTATTTTTGTGCTTCATCATACGGTGGTTCTTTTTAACTGTTTTTTAACCTACACAAGTAACAAATAGAATTTGATATAAAGTTTTTACTTTCAATCGCAGTGTTTACTAGTATTTTATAGCTAAACTTTATTTCAATTTGAAAATAGATATATTAAAGTTAATATACCTACATAGATATATTTGATATGAGTATATGAAATCTACTTATTTAACAACTCTTGGTGTCTTGTAAATATTTATCGATAGTTTAAGAAATGTGAAGTGGGTACAAAGTTGTTTTTTCTATTTTGCACCTTCGCTGGAGGCTTTATTTCAAGAGCTAGAAAATTTAAATACAAAAGTTAAGGAGTTTTTTACTTATTATCTCTCAGATGTATCAGAAAAAATCGCAAAGTTAAAGCAGGTAAAAAAATTTGATGTTTTTCTCCACTTTGTTGTGCGCATTTCTTTTTTTATACATCTGAGAGATAGTACGGTAAAAACATTTTAACTTTTGTATTGAAACTTTTCTTGTAGCTCCTAAACATTTAATAAAACACTTTTTTTGTAGTAGTAAAAGGGTCGTTTGCATTGTTTATAACATCATATGGAAGCCGTGTATTACAGATATCTTTGACTACTTGATCACAAGGCAACAGATGGCGCGAAAGACGCTCAATTTTGTGGCAACAAGTCTAAGTACAGGAGAGTCCATTCTATTCCCCCTTAATATTTATCTATGTTTCGCGTCTAGGTACACCAAGTTCTAGGATTTGTGTTCTCGGTGCAACATGACGCGACGCGACGCGACGCGACGTTGACGGATTCGCATTATAAGATCCTTTACACAAATAGTGCACTATATAAAAATCGGCCTTTCCTATTGGTCGATCCGCATGGCCCTCCGCTCGCTTCGCTCGCTACGGGGGCTCAAGAAAAGAAAACTAACCAGGTGCTAACCCAAATTAACCTAAGACATACCCAAAATCAAGAAAAAAACTGTTTAGAAACATAATCTTAAAACAAAAAAATTAGCAACGGGGTTCGAACCTCGGCCGTCCAGGTGAGACCCAGCTGTATAAACCTCTACACCACGAGAGCTCTTGACAGAAATCGATTGCATCACGCAGATATATCGTAATACGAGATGAATCGACCAATGGGAGAGGTCGATTTTTACATAGTGCACTATTTGTGTAAAGGATCTTTAAATGCGACGGATTCTATCAGAATTACCTATGTCTTTACGGTCCAGTGAATTGCTTTCAATAGGTTTGGTAGTGCAGTGGGTGGCCCGCGTTCGATTCCCGTCGGTACCAAGACAACGTTATGTTTGTTTCTTTTTTTCAATTTGGGTTACTTTGGGTCAATTTTGTTTGACTGCGCCTCCCAGAGCAAGCGAAGCGAGCGGAGGGCAATGTGTAAAATGTAATATTATATACTTCTGACTAGACGTGAGTGAATATACCTTTCTATTTTAAAATGCGAGACCTGTCATAAGATTTATTGTCTGTAAATATAAGAGCACCGAACATATGTTATATGTTCGGTGATAAGAAGGCCTTTATTGTGTTCATTAAGAAATGGTACGTACTAGGACTTTTTGAATAATTTCCTATTTACTAGGAAGGTATTAGCATTATAAAAATAATAGGCAATAGAAGTGTATTTCAAAAGTCATGTCGGTCAGTGTAATTGGCTGACGTCATAACGTGGTCTTTATTTTATTATCTGATATGGATATTAATATTTTAATAAACACTTAAAAGTTTGTTTAATAAATAATTTGTTTTTTATAATAAATATTTGAGGTCATCGTCAAGAGGAGTCAAGTATATGAATTTATCATGCAAATAACTGTATATTATCGACGATCAATTAGGTGTGATAGGGATAGATGACGAGCTGTGCAAAATTGACCCTGGGCCAAAACTGATATTAACTTTTTTTTTGTTCTAACTCTTACTGAGCTCATATACTTGTGAAATAGACATACAACTAAACATATTTTCATGCAAGACTATGTATACTATTTGAACCTCTGTGAAAAATTATAAATCATTATGCTCTCAAATATGATGGAAGTCTGTTCCATAAAAATATAAAGTTTAGTAAACTTTTAAAAAGAAAATCGGTTTATATTTACCAAATCTGAATTATCATTATGTACCTAAATTTAAAATTAAAAAATCTTAAGCAGAGCGAAGTGACTAAATTTACATTTCAAAAATAATATATTCAATTAAAACCAGTCCTTTGTTTAATTTCCTTTAATCTGTGATAATACGGAAAAAATTAAATGGTTAATAACTTTCAATATACACGCAAATGACGTTATTAAACCATGCACATTTTTTTGAATCAAGTCGTGGGTATTCTAGAAGAGTTTATTAGAAGCCTTGGTAGTTTGTTGTAGCTTTTTTCAAAAAATGATTAATGTTCTTTAAGAAATATTACAAAACATGGAATACTAAGTTGAGTTTGAGTAAACTGCTATGACTAATCTGGATCATAGGCCCTAAGGCAACCTTTGGATTTATCTGTACAACTTCTGACCACATACCTTAGTTGCCAATGATCTACTGACTAGCAAGTCTATATTCGATCCCACCCGGTCTGGTTACCAGACTGAATGAAGTGACTGGTGTAGATATATTTTGCAATTGGCTGTGGCTAACTACATTTCAGAGCACCAAACTCTTTTCAAAATATAAGAAAAATCATCATTTCTCAGTTTTGTGCCCCGATGAATCATCATTACTCATCAGATTGATAAATAGTGGCTCTGCAACGACGTCAACGTCCAAATCATGCTCTTGACTCGACCGATTTCTAATGATTTCTTCTGAAGGAGCCAATTATTTATACCAATATTCTTGATCCATCCGGTCAAGCGCTCATTGCCACATTATTTATACTTCACTTGCACTAAATTGCATTGAATTATCATAAAACATGTTCAGTATATGAATCTGAGAGGCGCCATAATGCAACATTTTTTCTTTTCCATCCTGGGAACTTTTTTTCTTTTCCATCCTGGGAACTGGATCACAAAGGCATGGTGACGAAACATGAACCAGAGGTTATTTCACGCCACCTAAACCAATGTGATGGTGTTTCACCGGGCGATGCGGGTGGACCGCATCTACCGCTGCTCGTTCCAAACCCGATCGAGAATATCAGATTGCTGCCATCTATTAGGATATGAATGCCATCGTGCAATGGGGTGAGGAAAACAATGCCCAATTTAACGCAGGAAACACTCAAGCAGCTGCCTTCTCAAGAAAAGCAAACACCGCAGGAGCTGACTTATCAATGACAGAACAAACACTGACTCTGACCTAATCCATAAGCTTGCATCAACGTAGAAAACGTGTCTTGACGTAATCGCGTCAGCAAAATCGCCAAGGCAGCAGCACAAAAGCTAGGAGCACTCTATAGAGCAAAATCAGCTCTTACTGCTCTCCAAGGCCCAGATAAAACCATCTCTGGAATACTGTTGCCATGTGTGGAGCTCGGCCATTACCTCCTATAACTAGGCCAACTAGCTAATATTAAAATTAGTAGTGACGTCATCCTAAGTGGTCTATACTTTTTTGCCATAAGAAAAGCATTTAAGGAGCCAAGAGGAGCCCACTAAAAGTATTAATTATTTTATCGCGCCTACTTGCGTATTTAACGTTGATTGTCACACTGGGCCACTGGAATGTCAATTTACAACCGCCATCTTCGATATATTTTGTATATAGTGCTGTCAGATTGGGCGCTTTATCACAATTTTGGCTACTTCTCACTGTAGTTTGCCCCAAATTATTTTTCAAAGAAACGTAAAATATTTGTCTTGGATTACAATTAAGATAAAGATAGATAAGATAAAGATAAAGATAATATATTAACAATATATTAGATTCTTAATGTAAAAGTTTGCTTTGGTATATTATAGTATAGTTACATTAAATATAAATAAATATTTAAAATCCGAAAAGTAAATATATAAAAACCGGAAAGTGTAGTATAACGGAATCAAAACCCTTAGGAAAATAAACGTTGCTTAGCAAGAATCTAATTATTTTGTATAAATATTTAATTAGTTCCATTAAAACATAATTTCAAATGTCATTCAACGAATGCTGTAAAAATTAAGGTCAAACTAAATATACGTTAATTAGTTTACATCCCAAATGATGTATGAAACTAACTCTAAATCTGGCAACACTACCACCTGTCAGCTGGCGTACTTTCGACGTTGGACCGACTTCTTAATTATTGTTCTGTTCGATTTTGATCGTTTTTCTGTTAATTTCTTTATAATATCAGTACTTTAGTGTGTTTAAATTTATGTGAAGAATGCTGTGCGGTGGAAACTAGCCGAAAAGACCTAAAGTTCATGTTTTTAGCTTTCCAAAATGTTTGGACTTGACCTGAAGCTTTTGTGTAATAAGAGTTTATTTTGTGTTCGTTCATTGTGTACAGCAAGTTTATAAAATTTGTTCCTGTTAGCTAATTTTAGGGTAAGTGATATTTAGTGTAATTATGCCTCATAAAGGCTGTAATGCAATGTTTGCTATGTGCCCTCAGTGGTCAAAAAACTTCATGAACTAAAACGAGACAAACTATTAAAACATGGATATTCCCTTAGTTTAAAGGCTCTTTTTCCATAATTTATAGAAAGGCAAAATGTTAAATTAGCTCTCAAAATATTTAATCATTTTATTATAGAGGCTGTGAAAGGGTTTCTTAATAATTTGTCACATTCACAAGACACAGCAGAGCATCTGAAATGCCAGTTAATCACTTATTTAAGTTGATATTGCTGTCATATTGTTTAATAAAAATTAAGTTGTGAATTTTGCAAAAAAATTACTTTATAAGAACCTTGTGTTGTAGAAGATTCTTACAATTTAATTAATTCCTTAAGTCGTGGGGCTCTTTTATATCCTCGTGAACAAGTAGTGGACGTAGTTTCAACAGCCTATATTATATTTTAAAAAACTGATGAATGAGTTCGAAGACACATGTTTAGATATTTACAATAAAAAGTCTTTTCTTTGTGAGCTGTTGTTAAACTATCTAAATCAAAACAGCCTTTTGACTCCTTTTGAAAATTGTAAAAATCACCTAAAATTGATGTTTCAAAATTTTTCCATTGCAGCATTTGAAATACACTTGTTTCGTAATAATTTTTTTTCTAAACATAATCATAATCTTTTGGGTAAAAGAAAAAAAAAAGGAAAACTTTTAATAAATAAATATTAGACCCCAATAATAAACCAAATATACCACATCTAACATAAAAAAAGTACATTACTACATTTCTATTACCTATTATGAGCATTATAAGATCCTTTACACAAATAGTGCACTATATAAAAATCGGCCTTTCCCATTGGTCGATCCGCATGGCCCTCCGCTCGCTCCGCTCGCTACGGGGGCTCAAGAAAAGGAAACTAACCAGGTGCTAACCCAATCTAACCCAAGACATACTCAAAATCAAGAAAAAAAGCTGTTTAGACACATATCTTTAAAAACAGATTAAAAAAAGCAACGGGAGTCGAACCCGCGTTTTCCAGGTGAGACCCAACGATCTAAACCTCTACACCACGGGAGCTCTTGACAGAAATCGATTGCATCACGCAGACATATCGTAATACGAGATGGATCGACCAATAAGAGAGGTCGATTTTTACATAGTGCACTATTTGTGTAAAGGATCTTTAAATGCCTATTATGACACCTTTATACCTATAGTGACATTTTCCCACCTATCTATTAAATATATTGGTGGTCTCTAGTTTCAGCTTATCAAAATAGGTATATTCTATATTGATAAACTGGATACTCAATGGTTTTTACTTTGAAATTTCGTTTTCCTTTAACAAAAATCGAATGAGGCACGTCTAAAGGCTGTTCATGACTCGCAGCCTTGTTTTAACCGGAAGCTCTTAAATATTATTTATGTATGCAGAAAAAGGTAAGTAAACTGCAATTTAATATTTGATTAAAAAAAATAGTAATACACATTATCAGTCATAATAATTGTGCTTAAAGTAATATTAGCTTATAGGAGGTATTGTATCAGGCCAATTACGTTTCAAACTACATATAAAAAAGATAAATTTACAAAACACGAGTTTTTGGTATATTTTTTCGAGATTTTTGCATCTAAAATGTCTATTTAACTGTGAAAATTTAAAAGAAATTGCACATTTCAATATAAGCCTGTAAATAAGTTAAGACCACTTTTGATGACGTCAAGCGTAAGCCGTCTGGCCTAGTTGTAGGAGGTATTGGCTCGGCACCCAAACACTTGCTCAAGACATTGGACTCTATACAGAGGAGAGCAGTCCGTCTTGTGGGTGACCCAGAGTTGACTAAAGACCTTGAAAACGATAGCCGACTTGCTATCGAATCGACGATATATAGGTACACATTTCATTAGGGTCACTAAATTTGCACTTGTGCAGTTTACATCCTGGAGCCTGGGCCGAAGAGGCTCTATAACAATTCAAGCCATGTTTAATCATTTGTGGAGCCAAAGCCAATCAATTCCAAGGTATAAACTTGATAGCCTTGAATATCGAAGAAAAATGGCTGATCTATCTCTTTACTATCGATACTACTACGAAAGGTGTTTGAATGAGCTGGCACTGAGATTTCGCCCAGAGATGTACCAAACAGAAACACCCATCAGACACAGGCTGCTCATCAACATACTATTCAGTTGCGAACACTTAGGACGTCGTTGTTGCGGGCCTCCTTTGTCCGGAGGACTGCATATTATCTTTTGGCCATTGCCAGTTCCTCAGACTGCGACATATTCAGCAAGATTTTCTATTTGAAGCCGCTCAAAAATTATTTTGTTCCATGTAAACCTTGGTTGCTTATTAAGATTGATTACTTATCTAAAACTATTAAAAATAATATCAATTTTAATTAGTGTAAAATGCGGCTTTTCCCAGAAAGGTTGGGAAATATTGCAAGAGTATAGAGATCATGTAAAAATGATATTATTTGTTAATATAAACATTTTCCCCAGTTGCTCACCAACTGAGATATTCCTCCTTAAGCATGATATGAGAAAAAACGGATATTTTTCAAAAACTGTCTCTTACATCTCATATTTAAGGGTAAATATCTCAGCTGGTGTGTTTTTAAGAAAATGTTTTTTTATGTTCGGCACACACACAAATGAAAAATACTTTTTGAGTTGTCCATGATTTATTCCAGTGCTAAAAAACTATATATAATTTGTATTTATAGAAGCCCTGCCTCAAATACCAATGATTTCTTGTCCGACTGGAGCAGATTCTTTCTTTGCTGCCACATAAATCTAATATTATCTTACTGGGCGATTTTAACATAAACTATGATGATACAGACTCAATTCATACGCTTAACTTGTGTAACCTCTTAGATTCATTTAGTCTCTTTATGTACGTCAATGCACCCACTCGTGTTTCGCAATTCTCATCCACCACCATTGATTACTTTTGTTCATCCATGAATTCCCCTAATGTGGATTGTTTAGTTGTTAAGTCAGGTCTGTCAGACCACGAGGCTATATTAAGTAAAGTTGCTTTTCCCACTAAATCCAAAAAGTGTCAATACAGATATGGTAGATTATTTAGTAGAGCAAACTACAGTAAATTTGTGCAATTTTGTATGGCTGTTGATTGGGGTGGTATATTTGAATGTAGCGATCCTCTTGAGCAGTTCCATATTCTTTTGCGTGGGTCATTTAATAGAGCTTTTCCTGTTCAGAAAATTTTAAAAAAGAGTAGAAAGCCTTGGATCACTAAAGACTTGAGAGGTTCTTCAAGAAATTTGCGGTGCTTACATACAATTCGAAAATTTACGAATAATGATATTTTTTTGAGTTATTTTCAACGGTATAGATTCATATATAGAAAGTGAATAAGGCTTGCAAAGGAACTTTATTATGCTACCCGCATAGCTGCATCTGGCAATTCGCAGAGGGAAAGTTGGAGGGTTGTGAATGAGATGAGAGGTGTTGATGAGAGGTCGCGTTTCAATGTTCCAGAAATGTCCCCGGATATCTTGAATAACTGCTACTGTTCTGTGGCAGGTGCACTCACATCAAAGTTGAATCCAACTGCTGATCCAATGGCCTACATGGCTCGGTTTCAGATCGGCTCATCATTTTTCTTTCAGCCAACGCACCCGACGGAGATTACACGGACCATGAAATCAATTAAAAATAAGAGCTCGTGTGGTAAAGATGTCATCACAGCAAAAATCTGTCTATCTCTTCCTACTCCTGCTTTGAATGCTCTCTCTGATGCTATTAATCAATCCTGGGTTGCTGGTGGGTTTCCTTTGTGTCTGAGGCAGGCTATGGTTGTCTCCCTTTATAAGGGTGGTGACCTTGGTGATCCCTGCAATTTTCGGCCGATTTCGTTATTGTCAACCCTTTCAAAAATCCTCGAAAAACTTGTTAAGGAGCGGATTGTGATGTTTCTCAAACAACATCAAATTTTACACCCTAACCAATTTGGCTTTCAATCCGGTAGGTGTACTGATGATGCGGTGTTTCAATTCTTGGAGGAGGTGTATTTTGGATTCAACAGCGGAGAGACTATTGCAGCAGTGTTTTGCGACTTATCAAAAGCATTTGATTGTGTGAGTCACAGAATTCTGCTGCAGAAGCTTGATACATATGGATTCAGAGGAAACGTACTGGAGTGGTTTCGGTCTTACTTGGATGGGCGAGTGCAGAGGGTCATCATCGGCTCAAAAACATCTGACGCAGGTGCGATCAGTTGTGGGGTTCCCCAGGGTTCAGTTCTGGGTCCACTGCTTTTTCTGTTGTACATTAACGACCTTGCTTTTCTGGACATTGAGGGAAAATTTACGCTTTTTGCCGATGATACTACCATACCTTGGCATAATCCTAGTCCTATCGCATTGAGGGATAGAATTTCAACTGATCTCCCAAAGATTGTACAGTGGTTTGATGCTAACTTGTTGACTCTCAATGTTGATAAGACCAATAGCTTGGGTTTTAGGTGTGACGTGGGTTGCTTGTTGCTTGGGGATGTTCCACTTGTTTTGAAAACAAATACTAAATTCTTAGGCATTCTTCTCGATAACCATTTAAGATTTGATTCGCATATTATGGGGCTGACAAAGAGGGTGGCTTCTGGATGCTATGCTGTGCGTGTGGTATCGAGAGAGATTGGTGTTTCTCTGGCTAGGAGGGTGTACCATTCTCTAGTGGAGTCGCATTTAAGGTATGAAATTGTGTTTTGAGGGAATACATACAATTGTTTGCTGCACTCATTGTTTGTTTTACAGAAAAGGGCAGTGCGATACATCTATCAAGTAAACGGTAGGGAATCATGTAGGCCCTTATTCAAGTCCAAAAAAATTCTAACGTTGTCATCATTGTTTGTTCTGGAGACGGCTTGTATGATGTATAAGCGTAGGAATAACCTGCCCGGGCCTAGTCACTCTTATGCTACTAGGCAAACACAAGACCTTCACTTGCCTATACCTACTTCGGCCCTGGTGAAAAACTCAATTGTATATGAAAGCCGTAAAATATATAATCACCTTCCTGATACTTTAAAGGTTTGCCCTGCGCTTCCTTATTCAGGCGGTCTGTAAAGAAGTTATTGGTGGAGAGGGCTTATTACGATTTGGGTGAATACTTTAATGACCGCTTTTAATCTATGTGTATTTTTGAGGGACCTCGCTCTGTATTTGTAATATTTTGTCTAGATATTTTGATTTTGATTGTTTACTGTGTTTTAGACTGCTCTTATCTTATCTTATTTTATTGTATTCTATTGTATTGTGTTCTATTGTATTTTATTTTTATTTGGAAAATAATGTTTATTGTGGTTTTAGACATTGACTCTGCTTTGAAAAGACTTTTTTTTGTATACTTGCATGCAATTGAAGAGCTTTGTTAACAAGATTTATCTTACTAACAATAAAGCATAATTGATTGATTGATTGATTGATATACCAGTTAACGAGTGGTGCGTGTGCGGAGAAGAAGGTAGGCGTTGGACTTGAAGCACTGTAGGTTGTAATTTTCGGAAGGACGTTAGTCAGAAGTCAATTCCAGAGCGAGACTGTTCTCCAGACAAAGGAGTCAAGCAACAGCGACGTCCTAGGTGTTCGCAAATGAATTGTATGTTGATGAGCAGCTTGTGTCTGATGGGGGTTTCCGTTTGGCACAACTCCGGACGGAATCATAAGCGCCAGCTCGTTCGAGCCGCTTCCGTAGCAGTATCCATAGTCCGCCACTTTCCTTCGATGTTCGAGGCTATCAAAGTCTTTAGTCAAGTCTGCGTCATCCACAAGACGGATTGCACTTCTCTGTACGGAATATAATATCTTGAGCAAGTGTTTGGGTGCCGAGCTCCACACATGAGAACAGTATTCCAGAGATGGTCTTAACTGGGGCTTAGAGAGCAGTAAGAGCTGATGAGCTGTATACAACTTTTTTGCTCTATGGAGTGCTCACAGCTTTTCTGCCGCTGCCATGGCGATTTTGGTGAAGGAATTACGCCCAGACATGTTATTTTATACGTCGATGCCCAGCAAGCTTATGGATGAGGCCAGAGTCAGTGTTTGTACTGTCATTGATACGTCAGGTCCTGTGGTATTTGCTTTTTTTGAGAAGACCGCTGCTTGAGTCTTTCCTGCGCTAAACTGGACATGGTTTTCCTCACACCATTCCACTATGGCGTTTATATTCTCATTGATGGCAGCAATACCAAATGACGCTACGATCTTTGTTATCTTTTAATTTTATCTAATTATCTTCACCTCAGATTTGAAGAAACTGAGAATGAAAAATTAAGTTAAGTTAAGAAAGTTTTAAACTAAAGATGCGAAGGACAGAACAAGCTGTCTTCGAAACTTGCAAATTAGGCCCTAGCTCAAATGCCGGGGAGTAGGGGGTTAAATTAACTTAAAGACGCCACTAACTAGAAATCCTGCAGGAAAATAAACAAAAATATGCTGTAAATAAATAGTTCCTACACTTCATAACACATGATCATATTCCGTTCACACTTCTGAGTCCACTAGAACGTTATATACGTGATTACTATGCGTTACAAGTGAGAACACCCGTGAAATCTAAGATAGTAAACTCCAAACGTTATTGAAATCGTCAATTTTAATTAAATGGAAAATAAAACTAGAATTGCCCTAAAATAAGAGGCAACTCACCCGCAACGAATACAGTGTCATGTAGACTTAAATGAACGTGAATGTATTAAGCAGCAAATAATAAAAAAAAGTCTGAAATGCAAAAATTACCTCACTTGGTGAAGAATTAAATGTGCAAAGAAAATAATTAGAAGGTTTATAAGTTATCCATATGCCGGCATGAATCAACTATGAATTAAAATATAAAGTAAAATTTACTTATTTGACTTCGCGGTTCGTTCTGCTGCGCTAATCAATAAGAACTCATGTGTAGCTCCCCAGGCCACCCAGAAAGAAATGCACTTGACTGAAGATAATGGTCTAGAACGACTCTTCCACGCCTACAAGTAGGGTAACACGAAGGAGTCCTTAAGTCCAAGAAATTAGGAAGGAATGAATTTTAACCTACAAAAAAACGATGTGAAACATCAACACATTCAAGGCTTTTGCTTAGAACACAAGGAAAGGAGCATTTATAAGCAAGGAAAAAATTAAATATCAAAAAGCCAAAAATTTTCCTGTAAAGGAAATGTTCAAATTTACTAATGCTGAAGTCAGCTAGGCTGCCTTAGAAGGTGGACGAGACAGAATGTCTGTAATGAAATCACTTGGAGACACCACAAGGCGACCCATAAAAAAGCACGAGAAATGTCACCTGACGAAGACAGTTAAAAGGCCCAATTAAGAAGTGAGTCCAGGCGTCAAATTAATAATACACTAAAAGTAATAATACGGTATGGCCTATGACTCAAAACAGGTCTGGTAGAAGATCACCACAAAGATATTTCAAAAACTATTCTGCCGTGCCACCAGCACTAGCAATCGCAACTTTTGAAGAGTGAACATTGTTTAATTTACATTGATAGAGGTAAATGAAGGAAATATGACTACCCGCAAGCACCACCGGAAGCTCTCTTCCAAATTTTAAACTAACCAATCGCTTACGAGCTTCGTGCTGCATGTTATGCATAAAGAAAACTTTCTTGTCAATATTTGAAGCAATCTATCAAGAGTCTGATCTGAAAGCTCCTACTTAACACACAAATTCCACAGGGCTAAAAAAAATCCGGCCAAGTTTTCCGGATAACCTGCTCTCGCGAGCTATGACGATATCTGAGATCCAAACCACTCATCTTTTGTGATTTCTCCTAATTCAACTGCGTTGCGTCCCCAAAAACAAATTCTAACCAGCAAATTTTATAGGCTACGTAACTTTGGGATAGGCAAGGACGGGACAACCCTGCAAGTCGAGTGGCGAGCGGCGCGGCGGCAGAGTGAAGTCATGATGTAATGTAACTATGATGTACTGGTACTGGTTAAGGTTTAAGGTGAAAATATGAGTGGCTGTAATAATGTGGGCGAAATAAACTGTTGTTTACCAAATATTTATAAATCGATAGCATGGTAGCTTGAAAATACATTCCTAGTTGATCGAACGATAGTATCGGTAAAATGCGCTTTCTGCGACAGGCGCAAAACAAAACGTTAAATTGAGATATGAATTGACACGATTGCTGAAGTATCTATACAGAAAGAAATCCAATTAATGTTACTTCATAATCAAAATTGAAATAATATGGCATTTTATCGTGGTATTTGTACTGTATACTATTTATTATTAAATATCCTATCAAGGTATTTAAAATATAACTCTTTATTTCATTTCTCAATTGCTGGTGACAGAATCTACATGCTATCGATTTTCATGAACTCACGAACCCGCCTAAAGTTCCAGTAATCCTTCGCTTATCAGCAGTCTGACTCAGGCATTCCTTTTTTTCTTTTTTCCATCAATAATTTGCATACACTACATCTCTCCTTTTTTCAGTAACTTATACAAGATATATACAATGTTCTCTTGCGGCTCTTCTGTGCGGCTCTAAATGGTGCATGGGGGTCTAGATTGTTCCAGTTCCTGATGTTCTTGAGCTATGAGTATTTCTTCCTACCTATACCCCGCTTTCCTTTATTTTTCCCTCCATAATTAATTTCAGGAATTGGTACTTTGTGTTGCGAAGTATGTGGCCAAGATATGCAGCTTTTTTCGTTTTACTATGGTCAGAAGTTCTCTAATCCATCCTTCTCAAGACCTCAACGTTGGTGATATGAGCGGCTCAGGGTATCATTAACAGTCTTCTGAAAACCCACATTTCGAACGCTGCCAGTTTGTTGAGTGTATTGACTTTGAGAGTCCATGTTTCGGCTCCATATAGTAACACGGAATAAACATAGCCTTTAGCAAAGCGGTATCTTAATTTTAAATTAAGGTTTGGATTAGTCAATAGTTTCTTCATGTTGAGAAATGTTTTCCTAGCTTGTTCTATTCGGCAGATTATTTCCGTGTCTGCATTTAAGTCTTCAGTTATACAACTGCCGAGGTATTTAAACTTTGAGACGTGTTCAATGGGTTTTTCGTACACGAAGAGATTTGTTCGGGCCACCGGTGTTGGTATGGTATGGTATAATTTGTGCCCCCTCTCGGAAGACACTATGGCTCTGCTCTCATATGAGGCAATTCGCCAGCACCTCCCTCGTCCGGAGCTTAGGCAGAGGCACAGCTACCCTTGTGTTTGCGTTACACGTTGTTCCAGTTTGAGGGGCCTTGTATTTACTAAGTAAGACGGGCCTGAGCCCCTAGTGGCTCCCGACTCTTGCACACGAAATAAATCTATGAAAGGCACGACTGAGTGTCTAATGCAAGGAGGTTTCACGCACTATCGGTATAACCGTTTCTGTCAGAGACTTCAAAGTCCAAATCCCCGTAGGAAAAAACCACGACAGCCCTCAGGCCACGCTACCACACACAAGGACAAAACCTGGAGTCCTAGTAGGAATCACCCTTTACTGCGCGTCCCACCCCTTACACCTTCCAGACGGCACGACGTTCCAGCCTCCCAACGAGGGATTACAACACGTTTTTTAAGCAAACGCTTTCACTACCCGTGCCAAATTCTGTAATCCGTTCCTCGGCGGTAGAACCGGTGTTTTGCTTACAACCATCGTTTTTGTCTTGTCGTTGTTAATCTGTGTTTGATAGTTGATCTTCGGACGATATTTTGTCTAGTAGTCGTTGTAATGCTTCCGAACTGTCGGCTATTATAACAGTGTCGTCCGCGTATCGTAGGTTGTTGATAGTTTGACCATTTATTTTGATACCTCCATTTGAGTCTTCTAGCGCACGAGTAAAAACGACCTCCGAATACACGTTAAAGAAAAGGGGCGACAGTACACATCCTTGTCGAACACCGCGCCCTATAGGAGCATTTGTTGCGTTATCATTTCCAATCCTCACAAATGTCGTCTGGTGCATGTAAAGCGTTCTAATAATATTTAAGTCGTTTTGGTCAATGCCCTTCCTTTGAAGGAATCTTATCAGGTCGTTATGATTGACACAGTCGAACGCTTTTTGATAATCAACGAAACACATATATACATCTTTCTGTTGGTCTCGGCATTTTTGGAGCAGTACTGTGAGACCAAAGAGCGCTTCTCTAGTACCAAATCCCTGTCGGAATCCGAATTGGCAACAGCTCATGTCCTCTTCGCATTTTTTTGTGTATTCTAGACTGTATTATTTTCAAAAATACCTTGAGAGTGTGACTCATTAGACTGATCATACGAAATTGATCACATTTGGTAGCATTCGCCTTCTTAGGGATGGGAATGAAGGCGAACCAGGCAGTCACTAGGCAACCGACCAGTCGCGTAAACGGCATTGAATAACCTTTCCATATATAGTCGATATCATCATTTTCGAAGAGTTTTATTGCCTGCATAATTTCAGATCTGAGTATTTTTGGAGACTTTTCGCTTTTATATTGACAATCAGTTATTCTTGGCTCATGTTCTTTAAATAGTTGTTCAATATAATTTTTCCAATGATCGAGTATTTTATGTATATTACTATCTAAAAACAAGTAAAACACCTTCGAAAGCAAGTCTAAATGTAAATAGATTTAACATTAATAACAATAATAACAATGACAATAAAGCTAATAAAAATCAACACTAATAGTAACATTAATAATAACAACAATATTAATGTAAAATATAATCATATATACCTAACTTAATAATAATTAATTAGTATAATAATAAGATTAAATTTCTAAATTTAATTTTTCCCACGTTCATTTTTAATTTTTCCCCATTTATTTATTTATTTAGATATATACATATTGTTATTATTATTATTTTATTTTACTCTGCTAAAGAATTGTTATCACTTACACCATTATTCATAGGTTGCAATTTGCCTTCAACCTTCTTCAAATGTATAATATTACGTCTAACTTCTTCTCAAGTATTTTCATTCTTGAGCCTTACGTCTCTTCCTCTTTTATCTATCACTGTGTAAGGTACTGGACTAAATGGAGGAGTTACTTTATTTTCTTTTGTAAAATTCTTTATATAAACTTTAGTACCTTCTTCTAGTTCAGTCTCTTTTGCTCTTCGTCTTTTGTCGGTGTAATCTCTTCCTTTCTCTTTTTCCATTTGATCCTTGTCTTTTACCTCTTCATTTATTACAGAATGTTCAGTGTCTCTAATGTGTGGGATCTTGTCTTTGAAAGTTCTCTTGAAAAATAATTGCGATAGTGATTTTCCTGTAACGGTATGAGGCGTTCTATTATACATCGTTAAATAATCCATTAGTTCTTGTTTCCAATCTTGTTTTAGTGCTTGACTAATTTTCAGGCGTGATTTGGCGTTTTAGGATGTCCCGATTTTGCCTCTCAACTTCTCCATTTTGTCGGGGCCAATAAGGAATACTATGGTATAAATGTATACATCTTTCTTTACAAAACTCTTTAAATTCAGAACTGTCTCCCATTATCTGCAGTTATGGAGACTGGATTTTCTGGCCGAGAAAAATCTCTCTTCACGATAAAACTGGTTGATATGTTGCGTGTAATTTTAATCTCTTTGTAGCGATTGAAGTAGTCTACAATAACAAATACTCTCCACCTGGTAACGGCCTCATAAAGTCAATCGCCACATCGATCCATGAGTCTTGTGGAAGTTCCCTTCTTTTAAGTGGATTTGGTAATAAGGGAGTCGAAACTAACGTGCAACCTTAACAGTATTTAGTAACTTTTTCCACGTCTTTATCTATGTGTGGCCACCAACCCTTTGCGCGCATTCGATTCTTTATAGCAACCTATTCCTAGACGGCCTTCTTGGGCAGCTTGTAGTAACAAACTTCGATAACGATTCTCGTTCCCCTAAGTAGAATATAAGTTCAGTTTCTAATATCCTATACTGTTTAATACACTCATCCCAAATATTTGTGCTTAACCCCTACCATACTTTACGAATTTCATTATCCATTTTGGAATGTGACCTAATATATTCCAATGGAACTGCTACTGGTCGGGCAAATTCGATAATTTGTGGGACATGTTCTTCGTCAAACTCATGGGTTGGGCTTTGTTGTACACAAAATCTAGACAGAGGATCTGCAATATTGTTCTTTGCAGGTTTATAAACCTCTTTAAAATTAAAAGATTGCAAACGAAGCACCCATCTTTGAATTCTTGCACATGGTTTTGATTTTGGGTGAAAACATGCCTCCAAAGGTTTTTGGTCAGCAACTAAATCGAATGAATCCTTTCCATATAGATAAACTTTGAAGTGTTCTACGGCCCAGACTAATGCAGGTGCCTCATTTTATGTCTGGCAGTACCTTTTCTCAAATTCGGTCAAACTTTAATTTCCGAATGCAATAATACGTGGTCCCTCATCATTTATTTGAATCAGTACCTCCTAATCCAACTGGGCTAGCATCTGCCATTACTTGTGTCCTTTCAGTTGGGTTGTAATATCCCAATGTTCTTATGTTGTTATTAATCGAATTTTCTTGGTTTGTCGTCCAATATTTTTGAATATTAGTCTGTTTTATTGATTTTAGTCTTAAAACATTCTAAACGGCTCTGTCAGCATAGCCAGATTTGGAATCCATTTACCGACGTAATTTATTAGTCCCTGAATCTTTGAATTTTTTCTATGGTGTTTGGCTGCCGAAATGATAATATTCCTGCAACATAAGACTCTAGAGGTCTAACCCCCTTCGCATTTGGTGTATGACCAAGGAAATATATTTGTCGTAATCTGTATTGACATTTCTGATCATTAAGAAGAACGTCATTACTTTTTAGGGTTTCCAATGTTTTATTTAATCGTTTGTCATCATTTTGTCCAAAGATCACAATATCGTCAATAAAATTCTTTGTGGCCTCGCATCCAGCAAGGATTCGTTCTAAAGCTTTTTGGGATATCTCTAGGGCACATGTTGTAATATAATCTACAATTTTCTGACAGTTCTAGCTGATGAAATGCATTTCTTATATCCAACCTGGGGAAAACCTTGGCATTCATAAAATTTGGTAGAAGCACATCCATAGTAGGCAAAGGATGATTTTCCCTCATTATGGCCCTGTTGTCAATGTCATGTCAATGCAAATTCGTATTTCCCCGTTTTTCTTTAAAACTGGCAACAAGGAAGAAACCCATTTTGACGGCTCGTTTACAGCTTCTACAAAATCAGGTTCCAGAAGTTTAGCCTCTACTTTGGCTTTTAACGGAACGCGTATTCGACGATAAGGCTGGACTACTGGAGCTACGTACTCATCAATAGGAATATCAATTACCACAATTTTAAATTTTGGAAAAGACTCTATTGCATTAAAGTTAAAACCAATTTTCAACACTTCCAACGCGGTCGCCGTATTTTCCCAATTAATATTTTCGTTCCCCCTTTTATAATATAAAACGTTGCTACCTTTTTATTATGACCGACTTCAAATGAACTTAATATATTCAGAGGTGTTTTACTAGCATATTCTAAAAATACCTTATCTGGGTTCCTAACTTGCTTAAATACTTTTATTTTATTTTGATTTAAGTAAACCCACGATTTATCAGTAATCAGATTACTTTTACTTCCAGAATCGATAAGCATTTTTTATTTCTACTAATCTTAAAACACAAGGAATTTAAATCAAATCAAGATGAAAAACATATTCGTTATCGTCATTATTGTCATACTCTAATGTATCCTCGTTAGAACTAAATCCACTAGCGCCACGACACTGTCTTTCAAAATGCCCCACCTTCCCACATTCTAAAAATTTTTTTCCCAATGCTGGGCAATTTTAAGGGTCAGCATGAGCAGGAAGCTCACACCTACCACAGTATTTTATGTTAATATTTTTTGTTTTACTCGTGAACCTTTGTTCTATTTTACTTATTTCGTAGGAAGGTTTGACATTACCAAATTTTTGAAGCTCCCGATTTATAGATTCTAAAGCATTTGCTTCCGCAACTTCAATCATATTTAAAGTCACGTTATCACCAAGAGCTAATATTTTCTTCTTAAATCTACAGAATTACACTTTTCCACATATTGATCTATTAGATGTTCATCGATATTTGGAAATCTGCATTTACTAGCTTTACTACGCTATAAATTTATCAAATTTTTCACCTTGCTCTTGCATAATTTTTCTTAATAAATATAGTTCATAGACCTACTCTGCTTAGGCTTAAAGTAATCTTCCAATTTTTGAAGAGCCGCTTCGAAAACGTTTAGTCCTTCTTGTGCTTCTTCTAGGTGTGCTCCCGGAACATTGTAATGCAATTCCTGCAATCCTAAACGTTCGGCGTTGTTGCCCGGTTTTTCTTTGGGTCGCCAATATTGGTGGCTTCTAAATAAATAATGAAAGCTGGTCTCGATTTTTCCCATTTTAGGCCTATTGAAGCAGGATCTCCGTCACAGTCAAATGGTTCAAGTGTCGGTATCGGTAATCCACTCATTTTTATTAACTATAAATAAATTCAATACGTAAAAATATTGAATTCTAACCAGTTTGAGTATGAAAGTAGAGAAGTTTTAATTTACAATATGACCTTTGGACTAATTTTTTTATATGTGATTCAAACCTAAGATTATTGTCCAATAAAAGACCCAAATTTTTCACACATGTACTAAACTTTAATATTTCGTTGTTAAGCATTATCTTGAAGTTATGATCATTCATTAAATTATCCTTTTTAGGCCCAAAAATCAAGATTTCAGTCTTTTTCTCATTCAAAACTAAGTTATGCGCACTGCATATAGAAGAAATATTTTTTAAGTCTTCATTAACTTTAAAAGCTGCATCAGCTGCATCACTAATATGAAACGAATAGTATATTTGCGTGTCGTCGGCATACTGATGTATAGAACAATACTTGACACAGGTGTATAAGTCAAAAGTGTAAATGGAAAAAAGCACAGGCCCAAGCACGCTTCCCTGTGGAACACCCTGCTCAACTCGAATAAAACTCGACATTTTTCCATTAAGACACACTCTTTGACTACGATCTTGCAAATAATTTTAAAAAAATAATACCGCCGATTGATCAAAAGCGATATATCCGAGTTTTCTGCACAAAATATCATGGTTGAGAGTATCAAATGCCTTGCTGAAATCCAGCAGGACCAAGCAAGTTGACTTGCCTTCGTCACTGGCATGATAAATATCATCCGTTACCTTCAATAATGCAGTTGTTGTGCTATGGTGTGCCCGAAAGCCAGATTGAATAGAGGGCAAGATACTATGATTGGTTAAATAATTATTGATTTGCAAAAAAACATAGGTCAACATAGGTCTAAATATGACTATATTCAGTTGGATTATTATTTTTTGGGACAGGTATAATATTTGCATTCTTCCACTGTGAAGGGACAACAGAATTTAAAAGACATTTATTAATGATCCAAGTTAGATGTTCAACAACATGAGGAAAAACCAATGAAAGCATTCTTAATCCAATGCTGTCAGTCCCTGTGGCATTTGAATTAATTCCATTGAATACACTCGTGACCAATTCCTGAGTAACTTCAGAAAATTCAAAATCTGACACTATATTAGGATATTTGCCAGAGTATTTATCATTAATATCCACATCTAAATTAATTGCAGTTGGAGGGAGATCAGGAACACTGGTAATAAAAAAATAATTAAAAAGATGTGGATCAGAAAGAACGCTCCCTGTATTTCTCTGACAGGACCCAATATTTAGATACTTAATAGTTTTCCAGAACTGCTTTGGATCAGATTTAAATTTATAGTTCAGGTATGCTCTTTTTTCCTGTCGCACTGCAGTATTCACAAAATTCCGTAGATCTCTATAACTCTGCCGATCCGAGTATTGTCCTCTATAGCTTTTTATAGCTTTAAATATCCTCAATTACTTTTAAATAATAGCTTTGTTACACCACATCTATTATTCGAACTCTTACAGTAGCCACAAATATCAATGTTTTTAAAAAGGTTCAAAGTGTAACATTAAATAATTAGATAAAAATGTAAAGATGTTTTTTAAATAATTTAATTTTCGTCATAAGTTTAAGTACCACCACTTAAGATAACGGTTTACGGGTTTGCTGTAAATCTGAATAAAGATATTCGAAATATCAGTACAGCATTACATACATGTTCTTTCTCTAGAAGAAAATTCCCATTCATGATGTCTGTTGCGGCGGCTATAAGCCCATCGTCGTTATCTTTACCTACAAACTACGAATACTTTACCTCAGATGGAATTAGTCAGGGATTAAACGCGGACGACAAGTACTTTACTCTAAATGACAAACTCATTAGAATTTATAGCGGAGCGATGCATTATTTCCGTGTACCTCGACCCTATTGGAGGGATCGGCTGAGAAAAATTAGAGCAGCGGGCCTAAATACAGTAGAAACATATGTACCTTGGAATTTACATGAGCCACAATCAGGTGAGTTGTTAAATAATAAAAGATACATGTTAAAGCTTTGTAAAATATGGCAGAAGATTCCACTTTTAAAATAACATTGAATTTAGTTATAAATAGACATTTGCCTATATAACATCCGCAGCTAACATCGAACGTAACTGCTATCTTTATAGACTATATAATTATACAGTCCAGAGACGAATTCTCTCTAAGGCTTATATGGCATTTTCTTTTTTATATAATCCTCAAAAATAACAGAGGACGTAGGCTGAGTCTCTCAAACTATAAATCGTATAGATTCTGGACACTGTAGAAGTGATTTTAAAAGATTACTGCAAATTATTTCTTACTCTCTCATTCTAGCGGTAGACGGCATACTAGCAAATATAAATCCCAAAATCGTATTTTGCTCCGAAAACCGTCTAATCAAGGTATCTCCAAAATATCATCTTCGTAAATCTGGTAATTTTCTGATCAATATTTACTAATAGTTTGACTTACCCACGCTTCAAAAATTTGGTGGGGAAAGCTTGAATATTTTTCGTAAAAAAATTGATCTCTTCTAGGATTGCCACCTTTTCCAAAGGTTAAAAAGGACTTTAATAATTCTTTTGTCTCCTTAATAATAAACTTTTTACATGTTTCCAATTAATAGTAACTAAAATTAAGCCCTAATTAGTTCAACTAAGCACCTGCTTCTTTCGTCTTCAAATTTTGAACGAGAAACAGAAAAAAATATTTCCGAAAAAGCAGAGCTTGTTGATATGCTTAAAAAAGTTATACAATAGAAAAAATATTGGGTTTATTTTTAAAAGTTTTAAAAAGATATTGCCACTTTTTGGGAGTCGAAAATGATTTGTACTCTTCTTCTTGCGCAATTACAACTGAATAAGTTTTAGAAATTTTTGATATTTCATCAAATAAGTGAACCCAGTGAACTGAGGTGGCAACATTCAGCATCAATATGAGGCGAATTACCGTAATCGATTACAACCGAAAACTTGTCGGTTCTGAGTTCTGACCTTTTGCTACTAATTTTATTGTTTTCCTCTAAGAATTGTTAGCTATCCTTAAGTCGATTTTGATGATAAAAAGAGGCACTTTGTTAAGTGAATTTTTAGCAAAAATAATTTTTATAAGTAAGAATGAATGAGCTTCCAAATATTTGTATTATTCATTTCATAATAACTATTACTTTCGCCAATTTGTCAGGAAGAATGGTAAAGAGGAGGGGACACATAACTCGTAACGTTGAAGTGTGACCGAAAGGCACCAGGCCCAATGCACCAGTGGCGTAGCATGAAGTTATAGGTTAAAATATTGTCCCGCTTTTTGTTTAACACTCGAAATATACCTATACGCATAATATTTTGATTATTTAGCCACACAGAGGATTTAAAATGAATAAAAAGACGGTGCAAATTACGAAACGTATTTATTGGTTATTATGAAATAAAACAAAATATGCTTAAGTCTAAGGAAGATGTACAATCTAAAATGTAATTTATTAAAAAACAATTGATTTTGATTTTCACAGTTTTGTTATATTAAATCTTCATAACAATTGTTTTGATACAGTACATTCTTCAGATGATGAGTAATCTAAGCTAAATATTACAAATTACAATGCTAGATATCGACCTGCTTTTCTGGTAATTTTAGAGATTTGGTATTATGACACCAGCTATGTCTGGCACAAGAAAACTGGAGTCTGTCAAATTTTAGTCACTATTTCTGCGACAGCGCATAAATGAGTGTTATGCGTCCTCTCCTCTTTACATTGTCAAAGGATCAGACGCAGACGTGCAATTTATTTAAATTTATATAACCCAAATAAATAAAATATGTTGTTGGTATTTACCAGGCGAATTCATTTTAAATAAATACAATTATTGCTTCTCCATCAGATTCGTAATAATTACGTACTTTTTGCTGCTCTTAAATCGATCACCGAGTTCTATAGTGGCACGATCGGAGAAATATAGTTTTGAGATAAATGACTTTGAAAGTTTAATGATATCATAATCTCGTAAAGGTTGATGAACAACAGGAGCCGCTGTTAGGCATAGTACACCTACAGCATACCCATGGTAAAATCAAACATCGGAAGAGCCCATAATATATCTTCAAAAAAGCAAATTTTTCATTCATGTATCAACTTTTGCTCTAAAACACAGTTTTATCCACAATAGAATTTTTTCACTCGCGCGCGTTTCGCTAACCATGTTACATACAATTATCGGGAGATTATTAAAACTAAACTTCAAATCTACCTAACCCTATTTTATGCCGTTTGCTTAATCAAGCGGAACTAAAGAGAACCAATCCTTAATCCTACTAGTCAGGCTCGACACTCGACAGTGCCAGCATATTTTTTCCGGGTGGGCACAATACGGCCTGCACTAATTTCAGGTGGGCACCTTTCTGTTGTTGTACTGCTTGCCGCAGTTTGGATTTAATTACAAATTGTAATAAGTATATGGCATCTGGAAATACTGAGGGTGGCCTTGAAAGGCCACGGCATTCAGGCCTCACTGGAACCCCTGAGCAACCTCCTTAGGTCAACCAATAAATTTAGGCCATCGCTAAGCATAGTGTTGTAAAGAAAAGCGGCGATGTTGCCCGAGGAGGCTGTTCTGAGAAAAGCCATGGTTGGCCATCGTTCCGAGCCAAGGTCGCAATCGCAGAGCAGATGCTCTACTATTTCGTCCTCCTGCTCATAACCTTTGCATAGAGGTGTCTCGCATAATCTCATTATGTAGAGATGCTTTCTTAGCTGGCAGTGTTCACTCAGAATCTCCGCTTTGAGCCGTAGGTACTTCCTTGACATACCCAGGTATGCATTTGCTGCAGACTCATTGGTGTAGCTTAGTAGCTCCCTGGCAAGTCGACAGCTAGTTGTTTCGTCCCATCTTACCCTAAAGTCTTCATGCGGGATCTTTTTTTATCATATGTATCAACGTATACATCGCGATAGGTAGGTTTGAAGAGCCAATTTATCCGCTAATTTCCTATCTTCGCACTGTGTATGTGCTTCAACCCAGCGGCTTGCGGGCGGCATCCTCTAGTGAATTGTGGCATTCTAGTACTGACCTGGCTGTAAGCTTATAACTTTTCAGGGCCAGTAGTGCTTGTCTACTGTCCGTATAGATTTTAATAGTCTTGTCCTCAGTATTCCTGCGAACAATCTCTTTTGCGGCAATGGATATAGCAGCAAATTCAGACTGAATTATGCTTGCGTGTACCTCCATAGACCATTTGAGTTCAATTTGCAGGCTACGGGAGTAAATTTTACAGCCTGCTCCTTTCTTGGTTTTTGAGAGATCCACATACATTTTAATCGTACCTTCGATTATAGCCTCATTTGGTTTTATTTGAATATCGTAGAGTTTGTAGAAGACAAACTTGGGAGGCATGCTGTCTGCTCTGGCCTGCAGTAGTGGCAGTCTTCCAACTGCTCCTTCCCACAGGCGGCGTCTAATCTCTCTACATTCTATGCTGGTTGCACACCAATGACTCTGAGCCTTATCAATGCAATCACAGCTCCTTTTAGATAAATATCTAGGGGCGGCAAGCAAAGACTACTTCCATGACTCTGATTCGGGTTATTCTCATAGCTGCCGTTATGGTTAGGCAAGCAGTTGTCTGTACCTGGCTGATCTTTAGCATTGCCGTTTTTTGTTGACTCTTGGGCCACAAAACTACGGCTTCATAGGCAACCATGGGTGTTAGCTGGATGATAGCAGTATAGATCCACATTACGATCGCGGATTTCATACCCCAGGTCTTTCCTACGGTCCTGCATGTCTTCTTTAGTCTTCGTTCTAAATGAAGATTCCAGGTTAATTTAGTATCGTAGGTGACCCCCAGGTATTTAACCTCAGACGCAAAATTTAGTTGTGTGTTAAGTCCTCCTTTTACTGGTGAATAGCACCATCTCCGTCTTCATGGGGTTTACAGACAGCGAGTGTTCCACACACCACTCTTCGACTAAGCAAAGGGCAATTTGCATTCGATTGCACAGGACTCCTTCGAACTTTCCAGTGAGCAGTATCGTAAGATCGTCTGCATATAAATTGGTGTAGAATCCGTTTGAGTTGCATATAAGTGGCAATAAAACGCCTCCCTGCGGGCAGCTTCTAGCAATGGTGCCTCTAACTACAGCGTCTTCCACCTTTATTTGCACGCGTCTCTTTGAGAGCATGTTGAAAATCCAGCCACTGACAACAGGGGGAACG
>MU185827.1:0-29301 GCA_016904865.1 Pissodes strobi | reverse complement strand
TTTTCTGCAATAGTAGAAACCTGATTCTAATTTTTTGATTTATTCTAACTGATTAGAATTAAGCAAACGAGGCTCGAAACGCAGAATATTTGTTGTCATATTAAAATGTCATGTTATTTAAGTGACAATGCTTTTTCATGACTTCTTCATGCTTTGCAAATAAATAATACATTCTGCATTTTGATTTGCCGAAACCTTTATAATCTTATATCAAATTTACAATATTGTTTTTCATTAGGTACGTTACCTGGCTTATTCCTGCAAGCTGCGAATTTTGGTGTCAGAGCTACAGAACAACTGGATAAGCTTGAAGAGTTGCAGCCGGGGAGACCACAAATGGCTATGGAATATTGGGTTGGTTGGTTCGATTTTTGGGGAACAAATCATAGCGTTAAAAGTGATGCCGATACAAAAAAGTACCTGGGACAAATTTTGGATAAAAATGCTTCGTTTAATGTATACATGTTCCTGGGAGGTACAAACTTTGCTTTTAATAGCGGAGCAATGTTAAGTATGTGCTACTTTTTACTTATTTAATTAGTTATCATTATTAAACTTATACAGGGTGTCCTCAAAAGGTATGTACAAAACGCTAGTAAAAATTATTGATGCTAAAATATAAGGATCTATCCCAATTTACTTCATCCCAAAAGCTGAATACGGGATGTAAAGTTATAGTTTGTTATAACCTTTTTGTAAGTATTTATCTTAATAATAGCATGATTTGTTCGAAATTTGGTGCTCTGGATGAGAAATTGAGATCTGGTCACACTTTCGATAAACATTGCAGAGAGCGCCATAGGCAGCACTTTACTTCCAAAAGTTCAAATCCAAAATTTAATAAATTAATTGCTCCTCAGTACATTACATTTTTAGTTAAAGATTCTTATTCCCCGACATCTTTTGTCTAAAAACGGTTGCCATTTCCAGCAACCTTTTCCGAGAAAGCCGAATTTAAATGTTTTATTGCGTACTGAAAATCATCGTATCACCCCTTTATACTTTATCCAGATTTAAGGATTGGTCGAAAAAGTTGGTTAACAAAAAATTACATAACAGTAAGCTAACAATGATATGAATGTAAGAGTGAACTGGCAAAGAACAATTATAGTAACACACAAAGTTAGTAACAGACCAAAATAGCAAATTTCTCTTATAAATTGTTCAATAAAACTCTATGTTAATGTTCTTTTAAACTCGTTTTTCTTTTTTAACTGAGACATGTGTTAAGATCTACATAGAATTTTAGCCATGAAGATTGTGAAAATGATAAGCCTTGATGTATAGTTTGAACTTTAATTTCTGTAGCCGAAGCCTGCTTCAAATTTTGTTGGTAAATCACATTCTCAGTTTTATCCTACATCGTTTTCAAAAGCTTGCTGTTTAGCACCTTCAGGTCCGCCACGTTGGGGCAAGGTGGAAGGTCTGAAAATATGTGGTGAAGCTCGCGAGGAATTTTAAGATCATCTTCCAAAACATATCCAGTTCTACTGTCATCGAATATTTTTAAAATATCTATATTATTAATATCTTCCCACGACAACCGAATTAAAGGAACCTACCTATAACATTCTAAAGCTCGATTTTGTCCTTCAGCTCGATAGTTATGAAGCCTCGACATCAGACACGACCTAGGAAGAAAGTCGAACTGCACTCCATCCATCATTTCTGTATCTAACCGTAAAATGTTTATCTAACTTTACATTCGTGCTCACAAATCTTCATCGGTATTTACAGGTCTAGAGTATACCATATTTTTAAGAGATCCCCATGAAAAGTAATACATAGGCGTTAAATCCGATGAGCTAGATGACCAATTTGCAGAACCACTCGTTAACGGAAAATCAGTGACTGCTTTAAGGTACCAAAAACAGAGGCAGTACAGCTTGTTGGTGACCTTCTTACTTCACGTAACGTCAATGATTAACAAAAATTAATTTATTATCTCTTCTTAACCTTTGTTTGTATCAACATTTCTTTCGATTTAACAACAACTATTATAAACAACCTGATGGCCTAGCAATTGGCAGCTGTCTCTTTTAGCGGATGTTTTTGTGAATAACATGAAAAACTTACACATAGTCATTCCTGAAAATAGTGAAATTCTTCATAGGTTCCGTTATGTAGACGATTGTCTCTGCGATATTCAGGGTGCCAATGCTCTTTTGGATACGTTAAATATCATTCACCCAAGTATCAAGTTTACGATTGTACTCGAGACTATTATAAAACTTAATTTCCTAGACATTACTCTTCGTAGAACATGGGACAGTCTAGATTTTGAAATTTATAGGAAGCCTTCCCAAACAGATCATACTATATCGTATCTATCCCACCATCCATGGCAACACAAGAAGGCAGCTTTTCATTGCTATGTCAATAGGTTACTTAATGTACCTCTGTCTAATTTAGAATACAACATGGAAGTGAATATAATCAAACAGATTGCTGTGAATAACCAATTTAATCCCAGTCTTGTTGATTAGTTATTCATTAAATCCAAATTCATAGCTTGTGGAATAATTGATCCAAAAAATACTTTTTTCTTCAAACGTCAGTAAATTCGTCATTACTCGACTGTGTAGGCGGCAGTGAAGTTTCGTTTTTCCTCCGTCGGAGCTTTACTTTTCACTTTTCCGCCGGCGGAGGTAAAAGTGTTATCATAGCAACATAGATACAATACAAACAAACATCAAAATAAGCGTCAACAACTCAAGAGTTATTAAACTAAAATTTGTATTTATCCCTCAATGTGTGACTGCATTTCTAAAAATCACTAATTTAGGAACAAATTGGTTATTATTTAATCGAACTTACTCAATAACTGCTTATCAATACGGAATTAAAATGCAATCGAAAACACAATTTTAAAAATATAATTATTGTTGACAGTGTCCACTGACAGCTTTATGTTACATTACTATAGCAACAACCTGAGCCTATTCACCGACATCGGACCGGTCTAAGCCGCCTTGCGAACCCACTTATCTTTAATAATAATTATTATTACTATTAAAAAGAGACGTTTTTGCATTAATTTGTCGCCATTTGAAGAAAAAACAGCATATTTTATTTGGAGGAAAAGTTACTTTTCATGGCTTGCTCTCTATTACCAGCCTCAATCCGTTCGGCTGTTAAACACGAGCGCGCCATGAAAAGTATTACTTTTCCTCCATATAAAATAATATACTATTTTGTCATACGCTCCCAAAAATAGCTATTTTACGGACTCATTTGAGTCCGTAAAATGCTTCTGTTTAGGCCTAGTCCCTAAAAGTCGTCATAACAACCTTTACGGACTATTCCAAAATTCCTGAATATGTCTAAATGTCAAAAATTTCGAATGACATGACAAAATTGTCAAATAGTTGCTACGATATCAAATTCTAAGCTAACTTTGTCGTACATTATGATTTCAAAAATTATGGTAAATTTGGCAAATTTAGGCGTTCTGAAGAATTGCAAAAAGCGTATAAATAAAAATTAAATTTTGGGAGCGTATGACAAAAAATAGTGTTTGTCACACGTACCTAAATGAAGTTTTTCAGGACTCATCTGCTATTCCGGACTCGGCTAATGCCTCGTCCGGAAACAGCAATGATTCGTCCTGAAAAACTCCATTTTAGGTACTTGTAACAAAAATAACTATTTTATTCCTCTTTTTAACACAGAAACTAATGATAAAATTTCTAAAACAATTCGCCATTATGTCCGTAATGCTTTGATTTCCTATAAAAATAAAAATCAATTACAAACCTTTATAAACAATACGAAAGGTAAAATAGATACTCTCCCAAAAAGTGGAATCTATAAATTGTCATGCTATTATTGTACAAGCACCTACATTGGTAGAACTTGCAGACTACTCAGAGCTCGTATCAGCGAACATATATATAGGAACAACTCTGCTTTTGGAGGACATTTACGTAATTACAACCATAGTTTCAGCCCTCAGTCTAACTCAAAGATCTTGCATAGCATCTCATCAAAAATTTTCAATAGACTGGACTTTTTGGAGGATATCGAGATCAATAGCGAACTGTTTCAAAGCAACCATTGCCTCAACACTCAGGTTAATCTTATCAGATTTTACGCAGGAGACTCTTTGATTAAAGTTCTTTTGTGTTTACACATATAAATTACACTTAATTAAGTGCTTTCTTTCTCTCATTTTTCATTAACAATTATCCAATAAGGGAATTTAAATTATTTTCATTTCATGACTCATATTTTGGGTGGTCAGTCTTGCCCATCTCTACTACACTGTTTAAATACCCTTAACAAAACATTTATTCTATCGACTGTCAAACATGAATTAAGCTACCCAAAAAAGGAGTGGGTCAGTCTTGTAGATTGGGTTTGCCTGCTCTTAATGTGGTTATTCTTTAATTAGTTAAGTTGTTTCTTTTTTCAAGCCGTTCGAGTTGAGTTGGTCTTGCCCATCTTTGCTACTAATACCCTTAATCAATTTTTTTTCTATCAATCATTAAACATGAATTAAGCAACACAAAAAAATGGGGAGGTTGGGTCGGTCCAATATCTGCTCTTAATTTAATTTACTATTATACTATTATTCACTTAATTAACCACTTTCTCTTTTTCAAAAACAAAACATTTTTAGGTCATCACTAATATTCTCAATTAATTGATATTTCAAATACACCTCTCCGCTAATCCAGACTACATAACATTGATGACATCATTCTGTTAGTCTCATCTAGCTCAGTGGCAGCCAGCCTGTTCTCCAAGCTTACTTTAGGTACTTTATTTTTGTCTTCTGGACTTAACACATAGGTTTTAAGATTTAAAATCACCGCTAATTCTTGGCGGATCATTTCCTGAGCCATCAGTCTACTTGTCAAGACTGTCAATAGCGACATATTTGTCGTTTCACCAAAAACGTGGTTTCAGCCCTCATTTCTGTTTTTTAGAAATGTGACTTCTAACTTGTGAAATTGTGATGTGACCATTGTATATATTTGTTGTTTGTTTCTCTTCGCGTTGATATGTTCTTCGTTTCCACTGACAAGTGAGCGAAACAACCTATCAATTTACTTTTTATTCACTCGATACGAAAAACTACACAAAAGTCACCATTCTCACCTTACACACTTAATTTATTTCCTTTCAAATGTCAATAATGTACGAATCTTAATATAACAATATCAATTGTATCATTTTCTTTTCCTAGAAAAAAAATCTTACAACAGTCACGGACTTTCCGTTAATGAGTGGTTCTTTTACTTACTTTCCAGGTAACACTGATGATGGCTTAGGCCGAAAGCGTTCTGTTATGCTTCTATAAGAAGTCCTTTTGGATTAAAAAAATTTGCATGGAATACAAAACGTGTTTCATTTAGTATGTTTCGTACATGCACACAGCCTCTACTCTTCATTTATTATTTTCTGGCATCTTTTGTCTAAAAAAGGTAGACCAAGTAGGTAGGTGTCGCTTCTAGCAACCTTTTTCGAGGTACTCGAATTTAAATATTTTATTGCGTACTGAAAGTCATTGTATAATATATTGTATTAATACTTTAAGCAGATTTAAGGATTGGCCCAACAAAATGGAGCTGGTTTAGGGCCCAACAGTCCAACAAAAAATTACATACCAGCAAGCTAACAATGATAGGAATGTAAGACTGAACGGGCAAAACAGAATAGTTAAAACACAAAATCAGCCATTTCTGTTATACATTGTTCAATAAAACTCTTAGTTAATGATCAAAATGAGCTCGGTTTTCATAAATAGCCGAAGCCTGCTTCAAATTTTGGTAGTAAATCACATACTCAGTTTTATCCCACATCGATCTCAAAAATTTGCTGCATTTAGTACCCTCAGGTATGAAATGTTCGGGGCACGGCACGGTGAAAGATCTGAAAATTTGTGGTAAAGCTTGCGAGGAATTTTAAGATCATCTCCCAAAATATCAGTCCAGTATCATCGAATAATTTTGAAATATGAAGTATTGAAACCGAATTATACGGACCCGCCCGTAACGTTTTAAAGGTTGATTTTTGTCCTCCAATTTGATATTCATGAAGCTTCGACATCAAACATGACCTACGGAGAAAGTCGAACTGCACCCCTTCGATCATTTCTGCATCTAGCCGTAAAATGTTTACTTAATTTTGCATTCGTACTTACAAATCTTCATCAGTGCTTATAGGTGTAAAGTATACCATACCTTTAAGAGTTCCCATAAAAAGTAATCCATAGACGTTAAATCGGATGAACGGAGTGACCAACTTGCAGAAGCATCATTTCCTCTGCAGATCCGTCTATTTTTTAAAATTCTCATCTAAGTGTGGGGCTGTCTAGTAGCAATAAAATTGGTAAATTTACTGTTACAGGTAATTTTAACCATTTAAATGAACTAGTAGTAGTTTTTGTCAACATAAACATGTTCATGATATAAACTTTTCATGCCCCTTCTTATAAAATAACACTTATCGGTAAATAAAACTTTTTTGGTGACCATTTTCTTCAAGTTCACTAATAATTCGACAGCCTAATCTCAATTTTACTCTTGTAAAACAACACTCATCGTTAAATATATAATTTTAAATTCCCGTCATGTGCTCTCCGCTCATTAAGGAATCGATAGATACCTAATTTCAATTTCAGGTCGAGAGGTAAATGGGCTTGCAATATCTGGAGGTGGGGTGGATGCAACAGCTGTTTTCTTAAAGTTCTATTTACTCTATCTTTACAAGTCTGTTAAGTTGCAAACCTATGTGACTGGTGCTGAGACTCGGATCTTCTTCAAGTCGTTCTAAAATTACTTCCTTAACATTCGGTGCCGTACTTTTATGATTTACGTCTATAATCAAACGTTGCAGGAGAAAAACTACCAGTTGCTCTAAGATGTCTTTCATTCTAATGACTTTAATAATTTTTTTTTCAACGTTTCTGATATCATAAAAAATGGCCACCTTCTCAAACTTGCTCTGAAAACTTTATTGAAAACTTAGCTACTCATTTGCCTAATCAGAGTTTTGTGTTCTCAGAGGTTACAATAATTAATGAAGTGCGTGATATTATTCAATCTCTAGAAAATAGTGTCCCTATTTCTATGGTCTTAATGTGCAAATTATTAAATCCATTACGAAAAAGTTGAATGTGGTGTTCCACAGGAATCGCTGTTGGGGACATTGCTGTTTTGTTGCAGACAGGTTTAATGCTAACCAACTTTGTTTGAATGAATCTAAGAATCAGCTATTATTTATTTCAACTTGCAGAATTAACGTTAACATCTCCAATGATCCAGTTAACTTTTTGGGAAAGAAAATAGACTCTAAACTGCTATGGCATGCCCATATCTATCCAGTATGCTCTAAAGTAGCGTAAGACCAATTTGCACTTTGGAATCTTACTTAATGTATTTCCCCTAGAGTTCCCTTGTGGATATGCTTTCCTTGTGTCCAGTCCATGATTTCTTACGGAGTTTTCGTGTGGGGTCACGCGACTGGTGTGGACTGCAAAGAAGGGCGAACTGCACCCCTTCCATCATCTCTGCATCTAACCGTAAAACGTTTACTTAATTTTGCATTCAAGCTCATAAATCTTCATCAGTGTTTATAGGTCTAGAGTATACCATATCTTTAAGAGATCCCCATAAAAAATAATCCATAGGCCTTAAATCCGATGAGCAAGATGGCCAATTGGCAGGAGCATTATTTCCTCTGCCGATCCATCTATGTTAAAATTTCTCATTTAATGTGAAGTGTGGTGGTCCACGACGTCTGGTAGAAAACTGAACAGGTAATTTAAACCATTTAAACGAGACGGCCGATAGGACCAATATTAAATATATTTTAGTTTAAAATTTATGTTGATAATGTATAACTTGATTGCATGCGAGTTTTCGTCAACATAAACATGTTCATTATGTGAAATTGTAATGCCCCTTCTTATAAAATAACATTCATCCGTAAATAAAACATTTTTGTGACAATTTTCGTCAAGTTCATTAATGATTCGACAGCCTGATCTCAAGTTTACACTTTTTGTAAAACAAGACTCATCGCTAATTTTTTTTTATGAGAATTGCCATCATCGACAAATGTCTAGTCTCAATTTCAGGACGAGATGTAAATGTGCTTGTAATGTCTGGACCCATGGCTGGATCCAACAGCTGCTCGCTTGAAGTTCTATTTACTCTATCTTTACGAATTCCAGGTTTCAAACGTATGTGGTTACTTCCTTAACTTTCGGTGCATTACGTTATGATTTACGTCCATAATCAAGCGTTGAGGGAGCAAAACTACCGATTGCTCGAAGATGTCTTTCAACCTAATAACTCTAATAAATTTTTCCAAATGTAGCTTCTGATATAAATAAATTGCTACCTTCTCAGACTTGCTCTGAAAACCTTGGTACTCAGCTGAATTTGCTTAATGAGGGTGTTCTCCGAGGTTACAATAATTGAAGTGGGTGATATTATTAAATCTTTAAAAAATAAAAAAAATTGAGATTTCTATGGTCTTAATGTTCAAATAATTAAATTCATTACCAACATCATAATTTGTCCATTGAAAAAAACTGTGAAATTTATGTATAAAAGAATCTATTTTTCCTACAGCTCTGAAAATACCTAAAGTCATAGCTATTTTAAAAATGGATGAAAAATTATAATAGATGAGATAAGCTGTAAATAGAATTGTTTGTCTGTCTTAGATATCGTTGATATAGAGCAGGAACAGTGTAGGAGGTCATATACACCCTTGAGGAACTGATTTTAAATTCCTACGAAAGATGTCCATCAATACCAACTCGGATGCTTCGATCCATTAAGAAATTGGAAAGACATAGAAGTAGTGCTGGTGGTAGTTTGTATGCTGTCAATTTACTTAACAATCCCTCATGCCACACCCTATTCAAGATGGCGGCACAAGAACGTCAAAAAAGCGATTCGTCTGAACAAAAATCAATTTTTAAGTGCTGTGAGAAAAAACTTCGGTAGTAGTGTGCGTAAACTATAAAGGTATTCCTGTGCAAATAGAGATTGAGCAGGAAAGTTAAAAATTATCAATGATACCACTGCTGTGTGTTGAGAGGCCGCCGGCCGGCTTGGAGGTTGGAAACGATGTCCTCGCAAGTTTGGAAATCACATATCTTAAGAAGCTGCTGAGCGAACTAGAAGAGAAAAACTTACTCCAACTTTGGAGAGAAAGGTATGAAGCCCTAAGGCCATGTAACCCCAGCATTCCAAGCCACATTCCTGAGATTCAACCAATCTCCGGGCTGACCGTAGAGGCAACGGAAACCAAGGCTGAAAATAACGTAATAAATCCGCCAATAAATGGCGAGATGCGAAACCGCGAGAAAATTACGATTCTTAATGGCGAAATCCAAAATAATAAATCTCCTACAAGCTATAGCAACGCCACCGGAACTGATAAAAATAAGAAACAAGAACAACATAACGTCAGCCCAAATCCGCAAATATTAACATTTCCAGAAAATCACAACATCCCAAACAAAAAAATCGAAACTGAAGATCTAGGAATAACGAAAAATGAGGAATGGAAAACGGTAATCTCACGTAAAAGGAGAAAGCCGAACTTCGATAAAAGTTTAAGACCCGCCCCAGTTATGGGGACAAAGAAAAACAACGATTTGAAAGCTGCAAACATCACAAAGTGTACATGGTTCTTTGTATCGGGACTAGATAAGTCGACGACTCCAGACCAAATCCAATCATATTTAAAAAGCAATGGAATCGACGATTGTTCCTGAGAGTTACTAAGGACGAAACAAAGGAACCACAGTTCCTTCAAGGTTGGAGTGCCAGATGTAGAACAAAAAACAATAATGAATGCAAATCCATGGCCCAAGGGTATTTATGTTAAGCTAGCTGGGTATACAACTCGGGATCAATATATAAAGTAGGAGGGACCTTAATGCTCCAAAGTGATCAGATTGAATTGAACTCCAAACAAGTGTTAACGGTAAACTTAGAAAAATGGATTGAATTAAACTGTGCATTCTTATAAAGAATTAAATTTTTATGTGGTAACTATTTATAGGTCGCCCTCAGGTGATTTTGAACTATTCTTAGAGTCGTTTGATAATGTTTAACAGAATATTGATTTATGTGCAAGTATTGTACTGGCAGGAGACTTTAATGTGTGCTGTGGCACTAACCAAAAAGAGACTTGTTCCCTACAAGATCTCTTAGAGAGCTATGGTTTTAATAAAATGACTTCTGAAGCCACAAGAGGGTCTACCTGTCTAGACAATATTTTTGTAAACTTTAAATCAGAGGTAACTAATTCAGAAGTTCTAAATCTAAATATTTCTGACCATTCAGGTCAAATAATGAACATAAATTTAATATGTTTGTACAAATGCTACAGGACGCCTTTCTGCAGTCATTTCCGCAGAGAGAGTAGAGGATGAGCACGACTGATATAGGTAGAGTGATCTGGTACAACAACGAATTAAAACTGCTCAGAGATACAGTCAGGATTTTTGATGAGCTAAGAAAAAAGTACAACATTCCAGAAATTTTGCAACTCTACAAAAGCTACAAAAACCACTACCGTAGAGAATTGAAAATAGAAAAAACACAGGCAAATGATGAGGCAATACGGACTGCAAATAATTCCACACAAACCATGTGGAACATCATAAATAAAAATAGAGATAAGGGGAAAGTTGCTACAAATACAGACATATCTCCAGATAATTTTAATGATTTTTTCAGTAATATTGCTACCAACCTGCCATCAAAAATACTTGACAATAACATTTCTTACTTAGAAAATATGCAAAATGTACCTTTACTTGCCAATGATTTCAGCTTTACCACCTTCTCAATCAATGAAGTTCGAGAATTCATAAGCCGAGGCTGATCGATATGGTATGTCAGTAAAACTATAAAAAACCAAAGAGTTTCTCCCTTAGCAAAACTAATTAATCAGTGCATTGGTGAAAATATCTTTCCTACTGCACTAAAAAAGGCAGTCATTGTCCCAATTTTCGAAAAAAGTGATGTATATAACATCTCCAACTACAGCCCCATCTCATTGCTGCCTTTCTTGTCAAAGATATTTGAAAAGTTGCTAGCAAAAAAAATTACACTACATTTTGAAAACAACATCTTTTCTGACAGGCAGTTTGGTTTTAGGGTGGGTAAAGGAACAATTCATGTAATAATATACTTTCTTACATCGGTTATGGACTCCTTTGAAAACTGTGAATACAATCTGTCAGTTTTCTGTGACCTGAGTAAGGCCTTTGACTGTGCCTCGCATGACGTTCTGCTTGGCAAACTCAAATACTTTAAATCTGACGAAAACCGGGAGAGGTGTCATCGGCGTGAAGAGTGGTAAACATAGGAGTCCCTCAGGGTTTAATTTTAGGACCTCTTTTGTTTTTAATTTACATAAACGACCTCCCCATGGGCGAAATTGATGCTCTGTTCACTCTTTTTGCTGATGATGCCAATTTCAGCGCCACAGGGGCCACACAGTCAGAAGAATCAGTGGCGGGGCACAGTCGAGGGCTGAGACTTGGTTTCAATCAAATAAACTTTTATTAAACAAAGATAAAACACAGTCAATGGTTTTCACTCTGAAGGAATATGAAGGTAATACTGACCAACAACCAGTGAAACTTCTCGGGGTCTATTTGGACTCAAAGCTGCGGTGGAATGATCTTGATGAGAGTGTATGTGGAAAGCTGAAAAGCACAATTTCCCTCCTTCAAATATCAAGGATTGTGTATCTAAGGAAACACTTCTATCTGCTTACTATGAGCTTTTCTATTCCACTATGAACCATGCAGTGTTGGCATGGGGGGCGCACCCTGTGCGGACAGGGTTTTTGCCTTGAAAAGAAGGGCCATAAGGATAATTACGGGACTTGGATACCGGAGTGACTGCAGAGATGCGTTCATACAGAACATTTACATTTCCAGATCTCTATATCTTGGAAAGTGTGCTTTATATCCGGAGGAGTGTGCAGAACTTCAGCATGCAGGGAGAGAACCACAATTATAACACACGTGAGAGGAATAATCTGAGAGCTGTTAGGAAAGTGTCAGAGCAGGCCAGAGTACAAGTAAAGCTGTTTAATAGGATCCCGACAAAGCTAAGAAATTTGTCACTAGACGAACTGAAGATAGATGACTTTTTAATTATTGAATTTATGTGTATTGTGATTAGATAGGTATTTGTCAAAATTAATTTTAATAATGTTTTTTAAATTTGTAAATAATGTGCTTTTTTTTTAACTAATAGTTTTTATTAAGCTGACATGTGTGACGTATGTAAGTACTTTTGTATATAACACTAATTAAACTATTTATATTTATATCAAATCCTTTGGATATGTTGAGAGCCACTGCACTAGATTCGCCGTAGCTCTCGATTACTGAAAGATCACAAATAGTTGAGAGTAATGGTGTAAGTTCTGAATTTTGTAGTTGAATATGGTATTCCGCAGGGGTTGGTCTTCCGTTAGTTGTACTTTTTCATCGTGCTAGTGCACTAAGCACTCTTGCACTGTCCTTGGTCTTGTGTGGTGTCGTTACTGAACTATGCTTCGTCTTGGTTCCTGGTATGTTATTGGGCTTTGTCGTTGTTGGTAGTGATGCCTTGGTGCCGAGTAGTGAAGGAACGAGTGTTGTTTGTTTTGAGATTTTGAGCAGACGAGAGAATTGCTGTAGACACCTAGGCGAGGCTGATCGATTTGGGTTATGCAGATTTCTCCGCAAGTCCAAATCGATCATCCCAGGAAAGAACTGCACGTGATACACAGGGTGTTACCCCCTGACTCTACTTCTACGCATGGAGCCCATACGGCGAGCTACCCCGTGCAGTCCCTTAATGCCTGTACACCCCCGTTTTTAGGAGGGAACCCGGCCTAGGGCATCAACGATGCTCTCGTCCCCAGCTGTTATTGGATCATTCTAGTTTGCTAGTGATTTTTGTGATTAAAAGATTGAGAGGTTTTTGAAAATTTGATTTAAAATATTTGAAATTTTTTTGGATTTTTGAGAATTTTTGATTTTTTGAAAAAGAACGAACCTTTTAGAAATTTTGAAAACTTTGAAATTTGAAAATTTTGAAAATTTTTTGAAATTTTTGAAATTTTGAAGATATAATGATATTGATATTGATATTAATTTTTTTGGGTTTTTTAATTTTTTTTTGTGTGGTGTATGTGATTTAGTGTTCTGGTGGGAAAAGTAAACTTTTGTGTACTGTTCTGTTTGGGTGTATGACTCTACTGAATAGTGTTCTTATGACTGGATTTGTATGGTTGCGAACTTGTTCTAAGAATATTGTGTGTTTGCCTGCCAGGTATGTGCTGATTGTGTCTACTTTGAGGTCGTTGTGAATGTCTGCGTTGCGAACGTACCAAGGTGCGTTCACAATTTGTCTGAGTGTTTTGTTTTGGAATGTTTGTAGTTTTTCTTGTTTGTTTTGCATGCATGTGTGCATACTATGGCTCCTTATAGAATTTTGGGCTTTATTATCTGATTATAGAGCATTAGTTTATTCTTTAATGACATTTTACTTTTTCTGTTTATTAATGGAAAGAAAGCTTGTTTGGCTGCAATGCCTTCGTTTACTTTTGCTTGTATATGTTTCTGAAAAGTGACTTTACTATCTAGGGTTACCTCTAGATATTTAAGAGAGTTTGACCATCTTATTACTGAGTTTTCAAGATTTAAATTTGGAATAGGTTTATTGCGTTTAGTTGTTATGAGCATGGCCTGTGTTTTATCTTCATTGATATTAATATTCCAAGTTTCTGCCCTTTCGTATATGGAGTCTCAGTGTTGCTGTACGTGATTTTCGAGTCTTGTGTGATTGTTGTTTATTGAGAATATGCATGTGTCATCTGCGTATATGGAGAGTTTAGTGTTTGGGTGTCTAGGTATGTCTGTTGTGTATAATGTGTATAGTGTAGGCGACAGAGGAGAGCCTTGGGGGACTCCTGCCTCTATGCTCCTTGTGGTGGATAGTGCTGTGTTTATTTGTGTAGTGAAGGATCTGTGTTTGAGGAATAATGCTATGAGTTGAGTTAGTGGCGGTGGTATTTTGTGTAGTCTGTCTAGTTTGTGTATTAGTCCTTCATGCCATACTTTGTCAAAGGCTTTTTCGACGACAAGGACCACAATTCCGGTCGATGCCCGTCTTTGTAGTCCTCTAGTCGCCTCCTCAACAAGTCTGGCAAGTTGGAGCTCGGTGTTGTGATGTTTTCTGAACCCAAATTGTTCATCTGGGATCAGATTGTTTTGCGTTATGTGTGTATTCAATCTTTCCGACATAACCTTCTCCGTCAGCTTGCTCAGTGATGAGAGCAAGCTAATAGGTCGGCAGTTTTGAGGAAAGATCAAATTTTTGTGAGGTTTTGAAATGAGAATTATTTTTGATTTTTTCCAAGATTTTGGAAAGTGTTTTAGTGATAGTATTGTGTTTATGATGTAAGTGAATTTGAGTATGGCTGTTTCTGGTAGGTTTTTAGTGCTCTGTTTGGTATGTTGTCGTAACCGGGTGCTTTTTTCGGGTTTAATTGCGCAATGACTTGCGCAATTTCTGCGGTGTTGGTTGGTCGTGTTTCGTCATCTTGGTGTTCGTTTTCGTAAGTTAGTATTTCTCTGTAGTGTCTCTCTATGGTTGCCTGGTGTTCTATATCCTGGGCCCCATCGCCTAAAGTGAATTGCGATTCCAGCGAGTCTGCGAAGGCTCTTCACTGGAATACACCATTCCTCTCAGTCCATGGATATTAGGATATGCCACTTTGTTGCGACCTTGCATAGTTCTGGCAATTTTCCATAGAGAGTTGTTTTGTGGGTTGACTGTAGTGATGTATTCGGTCCATGAGTTGTTTTTCTGAGTTTTTATGTCTGTTTTGATTGTATTCGTGAGTCTGTTTGCTTGTGCGTTTAAGTCTGGGTTGTTTGTTAGTCTGGCTCGTCGTTTTAGCTTGTTTCGGAGCCTTATGTTGTCTTTTATGTTTTGTGGAAGCGAGTATGGGTTGTTTTGTTTTATGTGTACAATTTTTGTGGCTGCGTTTATGGCTGCTTGTATCTCCTCAGTGAATCTAGCAACTTCGTTGTCTAGTTCCGCTTTGGAGGCGATGTATGTTAAGTTGTGCATGTTTTGTGTTAAGTGTTCTTTGAATATGTTCCAGTGTATGAATTGTTGTATATTTGCTTGTTTGTGTTCGTGTATGTTGTTTATTGTGATGGCAATAGGAGAATGATCTGATGAGGATAAATCCTCCAAATTGTCAATCACTACGTTGTGTGTGATGTTTTGAGTAAGTGCTATGTCTAGAATATCGGAGCGTTCGTGATGGAAGTGAGTGGGTTCGAGTGGTGCGTGTACTGTGAAGTGCAGCTCTTGCGAAGCTCTTAGCAATGCAGTGCCACCTGTATTAGTGGCCCTGCCTCCCCAAGATCTATGTTTGCAGTTGAAGTCTCCTGCTGCAAGAACTGGCAGTGTGTAGTTGAAGAGTTTTGTGGTTTCGTCTGGTGGTAAGTTAAGTTGTGGTGGCTTGTATACTGAATGAATGACAATGTCTCCGTCAGTTAGACTGACTTTGATGCTTGTCACCTCTAGTATGTCTGACTGTGGTGGTTGTATTGCGTCATGTGTGGTGTTGTTTTTTACAAAAATGGCAGTGCCGCCCCCCATACGCTGTGCCCTGTCATTTCTGTAGATTGCACAGTGTCTTTTGGGGTAAAGAGAGTTCGCGTTCCAACTCACTAAAAATGGGTGCTTAGTTTTATTAGCCATTGAAATTATCGAATAATTTCAATGTCGGATTTTTGTTAATGATGTCTGAGATTTTATTCAGTTTTGCTACTATGTCTTGTTCAGATATAGTTAGAAGAGCAATTATTCCGTTTGCTTGCGGCATTGCACTCGTTTGGGAGTTTGTGTTTGTGTTTTTGTTTGTAGGTGTTGTTTGTGTGGATTTTGGAGCTTGTTGTTGTTGTTGCGGTTGTTGTGGTTTTGTGACTTGTGGGAATTATATGTTTGTGTTAACAGGCCGTGTTTGTGGCAGTGGTTTTTTGAAATTTGGGTTTTTTGGGCACATTGAATAATTTGCGAGGTGTTCCCCCCCGCAGCACTTTGCTGGGGTTTCAGTTGTTTTTGTGCACTCTTTATAAAAGTGCGGACCTGCGCACCTATGGCACACAGGTTTGGCGTAGCAGTTTGAGATGGTGTGCCCAAACTGCTGGCATTTATGGCACTGCGTATGAATTTTGTTTGTGCTTCCTCTTTGAAGCTCGACAGTTACGGGCATGTAGTTTATTCTTCTTCCAGGATTTTGATATCGAACTGGAGGAGAAGTACTTTCACTGAATTGGTGAGAAACTGGCGTCTCCTACCGACCTTCAGCCAGTAAATCTCCTTGGGGGAGTAGCCCCTGTCCTCTATGTAATTTTTGATGTCTTCAATATTCATTTTGTTGTCTAAGCCTTTGATGATGACATTAAGTAACCTATCTTCCGAAAGGAAGTAAGAATGGAATGGATACTTTTTAGAAAGTAAATATCTGGTGATGCCGCTGTGATCTCCTGGAGTTTTACGGGTGATCTGTAGGCCTAGTTTTGCTTTGAGTGTGGGTCGAAGTACTGGCCTCTGCATGCTTCTTCATAAAAGCAGCTAATACAGGCTTGATGGTGGCGGGGAAGTTGTGAGGAGGGTTCGGGTCCCTCTTGGATTTTCTCAGAGGTGGGAATTCCTCTAAAGTGGGTTTTTTGGAAGAAGACGGTTTTCCGGAGTCAGAAAAGACTTCCATCTCTTCGTCTTCCTGAGCTTCAGTTACGGGGGCCACTGTGTTTTGTGTACTGATTTGTTTGATGTTAGTGTCTGTGTTCTGTGGAACATTTAAATGGGTCGACATACTTTCGATTTTAGTGGACAGTTCATTTAATTTTGCAAGCAACTGACTGATTTGAGCACTCTGCTCCTGGATTAATTGGTTATTTTTAGCTGAATTGGATCTTAATTTATGGATGGTTTTAGGAAGCTCGAGGTTTCCGCCTCAAGCTTTTTAACCATGGAAGACTCCATTTTAATGTTCTGTTTGTGTAGTGATATATTTAATGTGTGTTTTAGCTTACTTGTAAGCACCTTAGTGCTTGGAGATTTGTCTCGATCTTTCTTGGTCTCTCCTTTCATCGCCTCTTCCGGCGGTATCGCTGTGCAGGCTTCCCTGCCGCCTGGATCCTCTGTGAACTCCGTCTTGTTGTTGTTGGTTTTTCTGCTGTTGTTTTTTCACAAAGTGACGAGATACATGCACTCGAAGTACAATCGTGCCGTCACTCTGTGTTGTTGCGCTAACGTCTAAACGATTTTTTTACGCCAGCATAGGCCAACGTCCAACGATTTTTGAGCGCATACACTACACTGAAAAGTATAGTGCTGCTTTGTGTGTCGTTAGAGTTTTACCTCACTTCACTTTTGGACTTTGTTCGCAGAGCGGATTGGTATACGTGTTGCTTGCGCGACCGAAGCAACTGAACAGGGGTTGGTCTTGAGACCATTGCTGTTTTTGAGCAAGGGTTGCAGACAATAATTATTAATTTCAACTTGCAGAATTAACGTAAACATCTCCAATGATCCAGTTAGCTTTTTGGGAATGAAAATATATTCTAAACATCTATAGCATGCCCATATCTATCAACTATGACTTTCATGGTACATCTTTTCATCTTACATCATATAAGAACATTGATACAAAAGGAATTTAAAACAAGAATTAAGAATTATCTAAACTCCAAATGTTACTACAATTTCCAAGAGTACTTAAATAACAATTTCTATGCTCTTTTAGTTGGTCTAATATACTTATAGGAGCTTAGTTCCACATAGTTATCTTTACGTATTGATATTTATAATTTTTAGATTCCCCTTTTGCTTTGTGTAAACTTTGTTTAGCATCAATAAATTTCTTTGTTCTATGTTCAATAGTGGCAAAATGTTTGATGGTTTGGTACGCGTCTATTTATTTGTATAATCTAACCGACTCCCTACCATTTTCTTGGCAATAACCCTAAACTAGTATCATATTTGTTACTAATGCATTACGATAAGGTCCGGCCATAGCGCAAAATTTAAGAATTAAATGACATTAATTTTAAAAAATTAAATGGGAAAGGTTTGTCAGATTAATTCGTTTGACAATGCTCTTTTGGAACTAATGACGTTACTTATCATTGCTAACTCTGTGCTACGATCAGTTTTAGTAGGCGTCGCCGTCGCTTCGACTTTTTAGATAAAAGATGTCAAACAAACAGAAATTTAATATACCGAGGTACAAAAAAAATGTGACGCTTTAGATGTAGGTAAGCGAAGTGCTGCTGGTGCCGCCCTGTACAATGTATATCGGAAATCTACATATTTCGGCCTCACGATTTTGTGCTAGCGTTTCGTACATACCTTTTAGAGACACCTTGTATATTTGCTTAGTCTTCTTGCAGTAATATTTGCGCCCATTTAGTTTCAGCTGAGGTAGTTTTTGATAATTCTGGTTTCAAACCCATTACTACCAGTTACGATTACGGTGCTCCTCTTAGCGAGGACGGAGGTTATACAAGCAAATATTACATCTTTAAAGACATGATAGCGGCAGCAAATCCTGTAAAAACATACATTCCTGAAGAACCTGAATATATTGCACCTATCGCTTATGATTCTATAAAGGTCGATAAGTTAATACCATTCCAATCCATAATTGAACATAACTCTCCTGAGACAATAATCAGTAGAAACTTATTACCCATGGAGAAACTTAGTATTAACAACAATTCTGGGCAAAGTAATGGTTATATTGTATATCGAAAGGAAAATATCGACTTAAGAGAGAACTCTGTTCTCACCATTGAAGGTTAGTATAATTCTAATATTAGGTTATTATTATCCACTAAAAAGTAATATTGCCGTCTGTAAAAATCAAAGTTATCATTTGCAGTGACTCAATGGCGAACAGATTATCTATAATACTTTTTATAATTTCAAGTTATAGCTATAGGATGCTATTATTTTACAGCAAGGTCAGATTGTAACAGTCTGATTTGCCCTGTGTAAAAGATTTTAATGTTCATTTTATATGCTGCATTTAGCAGCAAAAGATGTTATATTTTGCGGTAAGAATTATTGCGTATTGACCTCTTTGGTTAATTAATTCTAAATTTATTGATTCGATTTGTTGTCAATAAGCTTAAGATTGCCGCATTTATTAATGTAAATTAATTTTATTCTACATTGTGACTAATTAGTGTTGCCCACTTTGTAATGAATTTCTAGCTCAGTCGTACTTATAACTTATTATTTGGCTCATTCACCAATTTGTAAGGATAGAGCAAAAGTTAATTTATTTAGTTTATTTGAAGGCGTGGATTAAACGATTTCCTTTGGTGATTTAAAATTTATATGGCGCCACTTACGATAAATCAAAAAAGGTAAATTAAAAACAACTATATATTAACTATATGGTTAAATTACAACTTATGGTACCATGTGCACTGCAGTTATGAACATAAGATGAAAATTGACTTAAAATTAGATTACAAATGCAATCAAATACAATAATTGATTACTTAGAATTTAGTTAACAAAAATGGTAAAAATGAGAATTGACCTAAAATTAGATTACAAATGCAATCAAATGCAATTGATCACTGAGAATTTGATTTACCAAAATGATGAAATTGAAATTAGCTTTGGTGTTTGACAAATTTAAAATAAATAAAATCTAGGTCTTTGAAATTCTTTCATATAAGCAACGCGTTACCTACGTTCCCAACTGTTCTTGTATTATCCGCAAACCACGTGATCGTTTGGGACCTCCTCTGGAAACTTCAACTGCCTGTACCTAAGCTTCCTAGCTATAGGCGTGTCCAGGGCTTACCAGTCATTCCAGGAATGGTTCCCAGTTGTCTGCACGTGCCTGCTATCGGATCGACTGTCACCACAATGATCTGCGTGACTGTTGTCTTGTAGGAACGTTGAACGTTTACATGAAAAAAAAAAAAAGAATTGGATGTCTTAGACCGGTGTACACTGCTAATTATAATTATACAAAAGAGTATCCTATGGACCTCAGTTTGATACACAAGGTTTTAACCAACAACTTGAAAATTCACTGGTTACATAATCAGAACTTAAATTACAATTTAAGTTGAGCAAAAATTATAGATAATTATGATTAAATGACATTATGAACAATTACTGCTACTCAAGGTATTTCGTTTCTTTAATTAGAGATATGATATTCAAAGGAAATGATGATTTAAATTAGAAATTTAAAAGAAAATTATGAAACTTGTCCAACAGTGGCTCTCGGCAACTTCAAATAGAAAATCACTAGACTTTAATAAAAAAAAGGAAGAACGAGGTATAACCTCTCTTAAACAAGTTTAATGACTCCAAATAGGTACTTGATTTACTAAGATGGCCCTTGGCACATAAACAATAATTGGACGTAAATTATGTCTCAATTAATCAAAGATAAAGATAAGATAATTACTATCTTGCTTTGAGATAGGAACTATGTTTATAGATAAAGAAAAAATCAACCAGATAATTTTACACGTGCTTAACCTCTTCAATAAGCAAATCAATACAGATACATCATGGATCAAACATTGACACGATAAGCAATAATAATTATAGTTTAAAGCTACAAATAAACTGAAAACATATTGAAATAAGTCTGAAAAGCGAAAACTTTACTATAACTAACAATATTGCTAGGAAAAACCCAGAGAAATTCTACTACAAATTCAATTTACTACCTTTTACAGGAAAAGATAAAATCTGCTTTGCAAATCCTCCCAACAATATCGTCAAATCTAAATGAAAATATCTAAATAATGTGTGTGACCGTTTAAAACGATGAAATAATTCCGTTCTCGATAAATTTGGATTAAACCATTATCAAATTACTCGAATTTGAAAAATAAGAAACGCAACTATTCACCAAAAAAATCGGTTTTTAACCTTAAGGTCACCAAAAAATTTAGAATTGTTGAATCGTAATTACTTAAAAATGCAATACAAAAGCCAAATATATCTAACTGAATTGGAAACAAATTTTAATTATATATTTAAAGTATGAAAGGATTATTGAAAAATATGCAGAATGAATAAGATATTTTAAGATCAAAAATTACTACGACTCACCGTGCCGACGTTTTAACACCAGAAGATACGAAATTTTTCAAAACTGTATATTCCACCCATTTAAAATTCAACGTTTTTTTTTCATTGGCCAGTTCAAAACACGTGACAATCGTTGTAAGAAACACGGCATCAAGCTAAGGAAGCATTCAAGCATTGCCTATCAATATACTAAACATTGAATTGCCTATCAATATACTAAACATTGAAAACCATTGACAAATAGGTAGAATAAATGGAGCGGAATAGGCAAATATTTCATAACATTATATTTAACATATATTCCGTTACAACATATAGGTTAATGATATATTTGTACTAGCTTTTATTACACTGTTGTGACCTTGACTAGCTGTTTTGATCATCCGTTCTCTTATGTTGCCTTCAGGCACTTTGTGACTATATTTATTTTAATTGATAAGTAAGCCACAGATTGCTTAGGTTTGATCAAACCACTAGAATAGGATATTATGTTATTAGTATAACCAGATAAAATACACACAACAACCTGAAACGAATACATAACATTATCCGGGTTATCTATAAAGCATGGCGGCCATTTTTGGATTGTGGACATGTCTCGTTTTTTCACTTAACAAAATTTTGTTTTCGGTAACAGGAATAAATAACAACAATTACAACTTTCATTCAACCCTGTATATTATATAAATGTAAACGACTGTATAAAACAGTATGCAAGTATTGAAATTCTTGAATTAACATTTTTTATATTATTTTATATTGTAGGGCACTCATACAGATAATTCCAAAAGGGATTTAATTTTTCTTCTGGAATAAAACGCTTCAGTTTCTTCAGGTCCTCCATCTTCGCGATATTTATGGAATTTTTATTTTGGTATAATTTCGTGGAGGGCATTTGGAGGGGTTGAGAATCATTATGCCTCCTCAAGAGGAAGTGAGAAACGACAAAGGTACCACCATTGCTGATAATTGTATATCATTGAACAATTCACTATCATTACCCTGAATTTTCCATCAATATTAGAAGAATTTACCACCACATTAATATACTCATCAAGTAGGTACATCCTGTCAATATTTTTTATTTTTTTCTTTATTAGTCCAAAATCTCGATCACAGGGCAGGTAAAAGTGACCTCTCAAAGGAAAGGAAACTTTAATTTTCTTAAAAACCTTTGATTCGACCAATGCCATGATCGTTCTTATCAAGGCGTGGTTCTTGTTCTGCCCCCCACAATTGTCGCAGAATAGGTGTATTTCCTCAACCGAAGAAGGGACAAAGGTCTGAAGGTAGTGTACCAAGAACGAAATTACGTCATCTGGTGATTTGCTTGCAATACCCTCATGATACACGTAATTTGTCATGGTATCATCACGCATATTGTGAATACCAAAGTCCGCTTAAAAACGGAACATCACGCGACGACAATAACCAATTGCAAGAGAGCGAACAAAATAATAACACATAATGCAAACGCCTAATTCGGGTAGAAAGGGGTCATGTCCAGGACATGACTCCTTTCTGCTCTTAACTATTTTTCGAATGCATCATTTCATCCGGCTTAGAATAGATGGACATGTCTCATTTTCACAGAAAACATGCGGCTATGTGTAAGGATAACGATGTTGCCAATAACTGATTTTCGTGAAATTGTGGACTTGTCCCCTTTCTACAATCAGCGATTCAATTATGTTTGCTGGCCGTTCTATATTTTTAAGAATTGGGTTAATAAAGCCTACTGTAAAGCCTCATTGGATCCGTCAAATTCATATTTTATTTTCGGTTTGAATATTTCATAACTTTTTGGGGGTACTGATTTGCTTTATTTCAATCTCCGGCTGATAACTTTTTGGGACCTCTGATTTGCTTTGAGATATTTATATTTATTTTTTCACGCGGCCGGTTGTAACTTTTGTAATATTCGGTTGGTGGCCCTGAATGGTAGTGATGGGCTATTTCCCATTTAGATTTTTAAAGGTTTATCATTTCGTATAGGAATATTTCCTAGCATTTATTGAAAATTTTAATTTTAGCTCATTAACTGTGGCTTCCGCCGTCATTTTACAACCATAATAAGCGAGAACTAAGTCGTTTATTATCATAGAATTATTCCTCGTATCGATTTGTGAAGCATTTCTCGGCCCTACCTTTTTTCTAATTCGACGCTCTTTTTACCTAATCTCGTGGAAGTGGAAAGGCAAATTGACTTAAACGGAAGCAGAGTTATTCTAGAATTACCCTTCGGCGATAGAGGAAGGTTTTAGCTTTAGTGCAGTTATAGTGGACTCAACTTTCTGTATTGTGTTAATACTACCCTTCTAGGGGATTGAGACATTACCAAGTTATTGGGATATTCGTACTGCACTAGAGGCTTTCAGAACTCATTTTACAAGATCGAGGCCGTTGATTCTCCAGCCACCCTCCGACTCAAGACAGGGTTTTATCACCGGGCTATTCCACTGCCAGTTTTATCACCGAGATACCCGACTGCCAGTGTTATCACCAGGTTATCCCACTGCAGTTTTACCACCGAGTTACCGCACTGCCAGTTTTACCATCGGGGCTCTCGAGTGCCATTGCAGTACCTGGGTTTTGCTACAGGTACCCGGCGCGTCCACCAGAGGTATTTCTTACCTCCACAACTGAGCTTGACGAACCGGATCTAATGGGGTATCGTTGACTAAGTTCTAATGTAATAATTACTAGTGATATATATTTGATGGATATTTATCCTGCCGATTAATAATCGTTTTTAATATTTAAATATAAATTTAGTTTTATTGGCCACGCTTTAAGATAGCTTAAGTTTATTCATTCATTTATTTTTCTGGTTAATTGATAATCGTTTTTTTGTTTAATATTTAAATACAAATTTGGTCTTGTTGGCCAAGCTTTACGATAGCTTAAGTTTATTTATTCACTTATTTTTCTGGTCAATTGATAATCGTTTTTTTTTTGTTTAATATTTAAATATAAATCTAGTCTTGTCGGCCAAGCTTTAAGTTAGATTGATTTCATTTATTCATTTGTTTATCTGGTTAATTGCTATAATTAATGTGGCCTTTTATCAATTGATATTATGATCGCTACATTTATAATTGGTGCAGCTACTAGCGCACGCCTACGTATATGCAATAAGCTTAGGTAAACCAAAGTGATGTCTTCGCATTGTTGTGTTTAGAGCGTTTAGGTGTAAGGCATACAGTACCGAGTTAACAACAGAATAAGTCTCAGTACAATCATCATATTGTACCATTATTATTAATTACTTAATAGTCTTTTGACATTCTTTCGCCTGTTGGATTCAACAATTTCATAATCTTTTTCTAAAATATTCTCCTAAATAAAATTCTTGCCGCCTTTAAAATGCAAAAAATTCACTGTAAGATTGTTGCTGTTGAAAAAGAAAACCTAGAAGCTAATAAATTGATCCGTAAATATAACACAATCTATATTTTCTTGTTAAGTTAAGATTAAGTTTCTTTGTTTGATAAGCGTCCCTAACAACCCCGTACAACACCAGCGGAACTTATCCAGTTTAGTTGGTAAGAACTAGTGGCGCTCTTGAACTCCACTCCTGCATGACTCTCCGGTGTTAGGTTTGTTTTTAATTAAATTCTTTACTTGCTTACCTTTTGACTTTAATAAGAAAAACGTGTTGCAAATTTGGCGCCCAACGTGGGGCCGACCTTTTTTTTAAGAGACCTCTTTACAAAATTGATTATTCTGATATCCGTGCTGTATGCCTTATTAGATTTATTCACCGGAGGATTTTCATTAATTGGTAGTATTGTATATTATTGTTGCATATAATTTTGATGACTAGTGACTTAATATTTATTTAGTATTACATATATCATTGTTATTATTCTATTGATTACTGGGCGATTTTTGATATTTCTAATATTGCATATTAATTTACATATTGAGCTCTCCGAAGAGAACAGCTACTTTGATTATTTTCTGGTTTTGATTTATATTTAAATACTAATTTTTTTATTTCGTTTATAATTTTGTTATTTTATTTGGTCAATAAAGATGGGTTATAATATGATGGTTAATTATCTTAAAAAGAAGATGCTTGTCTATGAACTTAGTATTCGTGGTCTACCAGCTGCTGATTCGAAAAGTATCTACTATCAGTTACGCGTAGTTTTACGCCCAGTTTTACAATTAGAAAAGAAAGGCAAACCTCTAAATTATCCACCATATAAACTTAAATTTGACAGCGAAATTGAATATATTTTGACAACATTAAAAGATCTCCAAACTTCAGTGGAAAGTTTAGCAGGAGACACTAAATCTAAATCTAATTTTGAACGTATTCAATCACGTCTCGTTCATTTGTTGAATCGAATTAATCGAATACCTACTAGTAATCTTAAAGAAACACAATTAAAAATTAGATCTGATTCTTTGCTTGAAATATTATCTGCCTTGGATAGTTTATATTCACTTTTAAAATCCCCGGATAAAGGTTTGAGTTAAGTAAAACACAGTTAGATGATTCGGATTCAAACTCTTCTGATTCTAGTTTAAATTCTAATATGCCACCAACTAAAATTCGTTCTTGTCACTCTAGTAATTTTAAAACTCGTGTTGAAAAATGGAATCTTAAATTCTCAGGTGACTCTAAACAACTTTCGGTTCACAACTTTTTAGAAAGGGTTTCTGAGTTACGTATTGCTAGAGGTATATCTGAACAGGAATTATTTGAGTCAGCTATAAATTTGTTTTCTTTGCAGAGCCTTGAATTGGTTCCGTGCCAATCGAACTAGGTTTGTTAACTGGAAAATTTTGTCTGATCTCCTATGTAAACATTTTGAACCACCTGAATATAAAGCTAGGTTATTTAAAGACATTTTGGAAAGAACTCAAGACCAGTCTGAGAGTATTGTGGATTATTTGTCTAGTATGAGTGCTTTGTTTAGGCGTTATGGAGGTATGTCCGGATATTATTTCAAGAAATTTTTCTCCATTCTATACAACTCAGCTTACTGTTGTTACTTCATTGGAGGAGATGGAGACTGAGTGTCTTAAGCTTGAGGCTGAAAAGTATCGAGCTGATCATGATATTCCTCCATATGGGAAACGACAAAATTTGGTTGAACCCGATTTTGCCTTCATAGATTCTAATGCATCTACTTCTAGTCTATACAGTGATCATCCACCGCCCATCGATGTAGTTGCATCACCAGCAGCACGAGCACCAGCAGAAAGAACTTCTTTTCCTTCTTGTTTTACTTTATTCGCTCTATGATATGCAACAAAGCATTTTTATTCTACACAATAGAAGCCAGAAAATAGGTTTACCAAATGGATTTTTTTTAAACAATTTCAATTCATTTTGATTGCAGAAGCATATCCTAAAACTAACATGTAAACAACACTTGAAACGCGTTATTAATAACACTCCTTTGACATATGAGGAGTTCTATACCTTTGTTACACAAATCGAAGCGGTTTTAAATTCTCGGCCATTATCAGATGACACCAAAGATTTTGATGTTCTAACGCCGGGGCATTTCCTTATTGGCCGTCCCCTGAATGCCGTTCCAGAAACCGATGTAACGCAGATTCCTGTCAATCGTCTCGGTCGTTACGCTCATATCCAGAAGATGACACAACACTTTTCGTCTCCTATTTGCATACATTGCACCAACGACTTAAATGGAAGTTGCAGGTCAATTCCGGTGAACTTCTTGGTATCCTAGTGCTGCTGGAAGAAGATTGTTTACCTTCCCAATCCTGGAGAATGGAAAGAATCACTGCCGTACATCCTGGGCTGGACAACGTAGTGCTGGTAGTGAGGGTAAAACCTAAAGGACGCTTAATCAAACGAAATATCGCGAAAGTGTGTCCGCTTCCGATAGGCTCCGAAGTAGACTCTTAAACCCGTGATTAAGTGATCTTTTCTTCCTCCCGTGCATTTAGTGACTATTAATTATTGAAATTCCTTCTACAGACTCAGTCATTTCAAGGGTGGCGGTAATGTTCGGTGAAAAGCAAACTGTACAAACATAATCATAATCCTTTCCCTGAAGAGAAATGCCGCCATTAGGTCTAGGTTAAGTCAATTTAGTAGGCTACAGTTCTGAGTATCCAGGACGCTGCAATTGTTTCCTGGGTAACGGCGGAACAAACAATGATTTTTATTGTTGACTTTTTTCGGTCGCTTTTTTGGAATTATCGGGCGATTTATACTCATGTATTTAAGTTAATATTTTGCACAGTTCTCTGAGAGAAATTATTTGTATAATCTAATAATTAATAATAAATATACCGCTGACGTACGCGACATATGCTGCTGTGATTTAATTTTTTGCACTATAACCCCAAGAAAGTCACAATATCGTAAATATTTAATACATTCTCCTGTACCGATTGTGAAAAAGTGGGTCTACCTCAGCCCTTCACGTACTTACTATGCCGAGACTATATTGTCTTCCCAAGATTCATAAACCTGGGAAGGCAATGCGTCCCAGTCTCGGCAATAGGGTCGCCAACTTATAATATATCCAAGTGGCTAGCAAACCAGTTTGAAAATTTACCTATAAAACAACAAAATTCATGAGTACTAAATTCCTTAGATTTCAAAGTTAAAGGTACGAACCTTAATGAAGGTGAAATTTTAATCTCGTTTGATGTTTGCTCATTGTTCCCTAGTGTACCAATCACACAGACCTTGCAATACCTTGGAGAATTACTTGAGATGAATAGTTTTGATAACGAAATCAAACAAGAATATTTAACTTTAACCAAACTTTGCATGGATCAAAATTATTTTCAATATAAAAATAACTATTACGAACAACTTGAAGGCACGGCAATGGGCAACTGTTTATCGCCATTCTTAGCTAATCTTTTCATGAGTAAATTTGAAAATGAAATCAGTCAGGATTTCGAATATTTTCCAGGTATGTGGATGACATTTTCGCGATTTTCGACACAAATACCGCTAATATCGAAGATTTTGTAACCAAACTAAACAACCGTTTCCCCACCATTAAATTTACTTATGAAGTAGAGAACAATGGCTAACTTCCATTTTTGGATACTTTAGTGATTAGGAACGATAATAACACACTAGAATTTGATATTTATAGAAAAAGTACTGCCACTAACCGATATATTCCTAATGATTCCTTCCACTGTGACCAACACAAAATGGCCAACTTTCATTTTTTAGTACACCGTATGATCCTCTCAGCAGAGAAAGATTTAATAATGAAAATGAGACAATAATTAAGAATATAGCGAAAGATAATGGTTTCAATACTAACTTAATAAATAGACTAATTAATAGGCATTTGTTTAGAAAGCCCATTCGTGATTCCACTTCTTTCGTCAATCAAGATAAAAATACAAAATATGTCTTGATACCATATAATCGTCAGTATACTAGAGGACTCCAAAAAGTCTTTAAGGAAATAGGTTTAAAATTAGTATACCAAACTCAGTTTAATACTAAGAAATTATTAGGTGGTCCAAAGGACAACATTGAAATATTAGAAAGAAGTGTTAATATATACGAAATTGGATGCATGGATTGTAACCAAAAATATGTTGGGCAAACTAGAAAATCTATACAAACGAGATTCAAGGAACATATAGCTCATTTAAAGTATGGTAGAACAGAAAAATCAAGTGTTGCCGAGCATGCTTTTGATAACAATCATAGAATAACAATTAAAAATTTAAAATTAATTCATCATATAACTGATAGGAGATTATTATGAAAGTATGGAAATGATTAAATGTAAGAACCGTTTAAATAGAGACAGAGGGCCTATTCCGTATAGTCCATTGTATTGGTTGATCGAGTGTAAATAGTGGGATTCCAGGATTGGTTCCGCTTGATTAAGCAAACATTTAGTATAAAAGCGAGTTAGGTAGATTTCTAAATTTAGTTTTAATTATCTCCTGATGATACTTACGGTTAGCGAAACGCGCGTCTAGTGCAATAATTCTGTTTCGGTATTGTGAGTAAAACCCCGTTTTAGCGCAATTTGCCGAAGGTTCCAAACCCCAACATAGGTACAGGGTTTTCCCGTATAATTGCGCATCCCTTTAAAATCTTTATTTTTATAGATAGAAAAAAATAGTTTATACGAAAGTTGCAGGATTTTTCATGAAGCTTTTCATGGTTTAAGAAAGAGAA
>MU185826.1:118840-129961 GCA_016904865.1 Pissodes strobi | reverse complement strand
CATTAGGTTATTGAATCTGCCCTATTATGATCCCTGACGAACTGAAAAAAAAGCACGAGGAAAAGACACTCGATCTCGGGATATATTCGAGGTGTATTATTGATTTCGCGCCGTTTTGGGGCAAACATAAAACATATTTCCCGTATTTGCTGCTTTCTTTTTTTAGGGGCACATACGATTCCCCGGAGATCGCGTTTGGGGAAAAATATCTTTTACAAAATATACATGAGCGACTTTAAATAGGATGTAAAAAGGGTAAAGTCTGTAGAATTAAGACTTCTCTTGATGCCGATCATCGAATAGACTGGAATGCCAATATTTTATAACTGGGTGGGACACAAACTATGGGGAATGGAAGATAAATGAACTAAAAAGTAAGACTGTAGAAATCTATTAGAATTCCCAATATTACAAAGCAATTTTAACAAACCAGCCGACAAAGAGAACAATACATAGCATCTAATAATGCCGCCCCTTTTCGGAAACAATTTTAAAACATTTTCATTCACAGACAGACTAACAAAAAGGTTTTATACAAGCGCCAGGAGTTATTTGGAAACATATAATCACATTTCCAGGTACGATTTCATTTGAGTTTATAAGAGCGGAAAGCGATATTAAATTCCCTGGCTTTGTGTTCCTTATAAAGCAGTATCGTAATATTTAATTAACAGAATCGTACTAAATAAAATATTACGATGTATAATAATATGAATCACATACGCGAAATATTTGCGCAACATACTATTTTCATGGCAACAATACTCTCCGATAAATGAGGAGCAAATATCAAATCGCAATTAATTAAAATCTATTGGGGAGCGGAATATTTGCTCTCGTTGCTGAAAAAACTCATATATCCAATTTATATTGTTTTTTACTGCATTTTCGAGTCATGAAAGGTAGTTTAAATAAATCCGAATATTCTGGCTCAATATTTAAAGACAGGCTATTTTTGAAGGGCCTTAAATATAGTAGCTAAATTAATGTTAAAGGTGTTAAGAGTGGTGAGTTACCTCGGAGCTCTCAGTGACTGCCGAGCCCGAATTTGAAGCTTCCTTGCATTTAGCAGACTTTTAAAATAAATAAATAAATAATCTTTATTGCAAAACAAATACCATGTGTTTACAAAGGTGAGAATTACCGCAACGAGTATTTTAATAACCACCAAAGAAAAAAAAATAGCTAATCAGGTATTAACTGATATTATAAAATTTTGGACAAACTAGAGGGCCAACATGTTATCACATACAAACCTCTTGACTCTCCATCTAAACACAGGCACACTTAACAATTTAAAATCACGTGGCAGTGAACTACAAATGCTGAGTTACTTGAAGCCCAACGCGAGATCCTTGCAAAATCCTCGTAAACCACGTCAACCGTGTCAGGGAGACAAGAGGCCGGTGAGGGAAGGTATATTTGTAGATCATCGGCGTACATGTGATATTGAGTATTTTTAAGATGCTTTGTAAGGTCGGCCGCGAAGATAGTGAAAAGAAGTGGCCCAAGGATAGATCCCTGTGGGACCCCACTCTCGACATCCCTCCAACTCGATCTCAACACCTCACCGTTGTCTGTCAACCTGACGGCCTGCTTCCTATTGTGAAGATACTCGGAAAACCACCCACCTGCATCAATGTTAAAATCTCTTAACTTGGCCAGCAACAATTCAATGTTCAGACTATCAAAGGCCTTAGTCATGTCTATTAAAACAGCAGGGCAAGAGTGACCCTCATCAAATGCTTTAGTAATATCACTAGTAATTTTCAATAGGGCTGTGGCACAACTATGGTTTGGCCTGAGTCCTGATTGAAACTTAGGAATTATATTTTTATTCTTTATAAATTCTAGAGTTTGGCCTTTGACTATTTTTTCAAGAATTTTTGATGCAGCAGGAAGAATACTTATAGGTCTAAGTTCATTAAAACTCGTAGGGTTGTTCACTTTAGGCAAGGGTGTGACAAGAGCCATTCTCCACAAGTCAGGTACAGAGTTTGTCTCTAAATAACTATTTATAATATGAATTAATGGCTTTAAACTGTGTGGTAAACAAGATTTTATCATTTTAATAGATATACCATCAATTCCTATTGCACCACTTCTAAAACTAAGAATGCAAGCCAATAGTTTCTATTCTGTTAATAAGCCTAAATGGGTCCCAGTCAACAGTTGTACTGAGAAAACCATCGATTATTCCTGGTTCAATATCTATTTTTGGTATACTATCCAAAAAATCGTTGTTTATTAGATTAGGGTCTTTTAAATTATTAGGAATTTTTTTTTGTATATTTATTAATTACTTTCCAGCTGGTCATTTTGTCCCAAATATTCTTACTTTTATTTGGTCCAGCACAACTATCAATTTCCATAATAAAATAAGCTTTTTTTTCTGCCTTTACTGCAGACACTACACAGTTTTTTAACTGAATATAATAGTTTCTGCTTTCTGGGGACTTAGTTGCCTTAAATTTATTAAAAGCTTTATGTTTAAGTTCAATCATCTTTTTTAGGTTATAAGTTAACCAAGGAGGTTTTTTTGCAGGGCAATGACAATCAAAAAGAGACAAAATTGTATCATTAAAAATCTGAACTTTAGTATCAATAGTATTACAGCTAAAAAGATTATGCCCGTCTATGCCCTGCAAATCAGCCTGAAACTGCACAGAATGTGTCATTTTCAAGCTTCTACCAACTATAACAGTTTCCTGAAACTTTGGTGTTTCACATTTAAATTTACAATAAACTGCCTCATGATCGGTCTGTATGGGATCACAGGGTAAAACGCCACTATCCAAAATCAATTCTCTTCTATTCACTAACCCAAACGCTTTCGGTTTGGTGTAACTCTAGTTGGGCTATCGACAATTTGAAACAAATCAAAAGTGTTAACAATATCATAGAAAAATTTATACTCAGCGTTATTTTGACTTAGATAATTAATATTAAAATCCCCGGTGCAAACAAAAATATCACAGTGACAAATAAGATCAGAGATCACATCATCATACAAAAGCATTAATTCAGTGTAAGGAACTGAGGGCGGACGATACACAACTCCAATAACAAAAGACAGTTTGTTGCATCTCAGAATAAGCCACAACTGGTCGATCCCATTATTGGCATCTGGAACATTAGCTACTACCGCATTAAGTCCAACGACAAACTAGGCTCCACATGATACTTTTTTTACGCCAGGCCGAGTGACTAGTTTTGGAATAGTGATGCAAAGAAACTTACTGATATAGTGAAAACGACAGACGATATATCTTTCGGACAGTGAGTCAGCTGCATGCTGTGAAAAAAACGATGACGAAATGGAATTCAAGAGACGAAATTACTAAGTGAAATATCTAATAAATGCACGTTTGAAAAGACGTAACAAGATATCTCTAAAGTACCAAATAGTACCATTATTTATATCCACGGGGAAAAACAAAATCTGTTCTACCATAAGGTCATCAGTTTGAGAAGCTTCGATTATTAAGACATCTAAGCCATTTTGCTACGCTGTTAACACACAAAGAAATAATCTCTTTCAGCGTTAGTCCGCCTAAAAGCCCTCGTTCCACTACCTTTTCCAACACAGACTTATACCAGAATATTTTATAGTCACAGAGGTAAGAGTGCGTGAAATGACTTTATCGCCTTGTAGGTTGCTTTTCTTGACACTGCACCAGCAAAATATGTAAGCCACTGAACTGTACACACATTTTTAAAACACCAGCATTAGGAGTAATTCATGAACCTGGAGTACGAACGACAGAATTTATAATATCTTAACTACAGCGGAAAGAGATTCAATTACGACTTTCGTTAATTTGTGTGATACGATACTAAAACATGTATAATATATTTACTGAAAATATTTTGTTCTAATGCTAAAATGGATAAATAAATATCTATAAACCCTAATTCCATATACTCTTTCGGTTAAAATATTTTTCCGACACCGCTTTTCTCCACAAAGAATTCGATTTAACATCAAAGAGCCCACAGAGACAAACCCCGCAAAATCCCTCCCTCGGTTAAGGTTTTCAGGTTACTTTCCTTGGCATTGCTCCGTCAACAGCTTCGAAGTGTACTCCGCTTTGAGAGTTGGCGTCTTTATATAAGTTAGTTTTTAGGTCACAAGTTTCTACGGCAAGATTTCGAAATGATTCGATTTTGCTTTGAAGAGAGCTCCCAAGTTCGCGTTATTCAGGAATTACATAAATTGTTTCTGGAGTAATTGGGTATTTTGTAAAGGGAATATTGAAACCGACGTTCCGCTGCATTAATTCAACGTCGATGAATTTTCATTCTTTAGACCTAAACTACAAAAGGTAGAATCAATCGTAGAGTATATATACAGAAAAATAATGAGGCCCTTAGTATATGTAAACACTATAGGAGCATAAATATAATGTAAATTTTGTATGGTTTATATTAGAATAGTTACACCATACAAACATGCAACGGTTCAAGTATGTTAATGTAGGAGAAAATTAAAAAGGGTTTACCCATAAATAAAAATCACATATTTTGGTGAAATGAATGCATTAAAAACAACTAAATAATCCTGCGTTCGGTTTGTGAGAATAGGCGGCGCAGTATGAATGATAACTGAACTTTTAGGTCCTTTTGTGACGGGATAGATGAAGTAGCACCGTCCATTCGTCTACAAAAAATGCTATCCAAGGAGCACTCAAATAAAATTGGCCTACTAAAGAATAGAGCCCAAGACACCTATGCTGAGGCATCTGAAGAAAGTCTAAGGATTCTTCTAGAAACACACTGTCCCGGGTCATGGATAATTGCTAAAGAGCTGGCACAAGAGGACGAGCCCATTGAGACCGCTCAGCGCTAGCCAACAAAATCTATACAAAAAACACAATCAGATGGGCGATACATAGCTTTAAACATTATAAATCCCCGGGAGTAGATGGAATCTTCCCAGCCTTGTTACAACAAGGTATAGAGCACCTACTACCCCACATTCAATCAATCTTCACAGCCAGCTTTGCATTGAACTACATTCCCAAAAACTCGAGGAAAGTTAAGGTAGCGTTCATACCAAAAACAGGGCGACGATCACAAGAGGAATCAAAGCCTTACCGCCCGATTAGCTTAACCTTCTTCCTTGTTAAAACGATGGAAAGATTATCGATAGGCACGTATAGGTTAACTATATATTTGTGTTAGCATTTATAACACGTTGTGACTCTATTTATTTTAGTTGATAAGCGATGCACATTATTATTAGAATAGCTTGGCTTGATTTGTATTATATTACGGTAGAACGGTCAACGAACTGATTTATATGTTTTTAGAATTCTCTCAGCCTGCAAATTCGCTGCATTTGACTTGTTGATCGATATTTTAATTTTGTTGGCATATTTTATAACGTTTGGGAACCCTTTGGTACCGGCTGCCATTTCTGAAGATCGTAAGATCGTTTGGGACCTCTGCTTTAAATAAATTTATCGCTTTATACGGCAGACTAGTTTTTGTAAGGTTCGTTCCAAATAATAGGGATGGGCTATCTATCCATTTAGATTTTTAAAGGTTTATTATTCTCGTAAGAGTATTTCCTAGCATTTCTTGAAAAATTTAATTTTAGCTCACTTTTCGTGACTTCCGCCGTCGTTTATCATCCTAATAAACGGGAATTAAGGCGTTTATTGTCCTGGAATTATTCCCCGTATCGAAATCGTTCGGCTTGTTTCAGTCCATCCCTACTTCTTAATCGAACGTAAGCAAAGGCAAATTAACGAAAACGATCGAGAGTTCCTTCTAGTTTGACCGTTTGTCGAGGAGAGAAGGTTTCTGCTAATACAGTCGTAGAGACTCAATATTTTATTGTGATTCAATTCTACCCTTTCATTGGGGATATATTGTGTTGACTTTCTGTTTGTTTTGACACGACCGATTAATCGGGATCTAGATACTGCTGTATTAGGTAAGCATTTTCTCTGACCACTGATAATGGTACTCAGATGAAATCCAAAGAATTCCAATACCTTTGTGACAAGTATAAGGTCAAACTTTTCTATACTGCATCTTATTATCCTCGTGCTGATCATACCGAACGTGTCAATAGAGTCGTCAAAAGCATGTTGCGATCTTATGTCAACCAAAACGATCATCGAACGTAAGCAAAGGCAAATGGACGAAAACGATCGAGAGTTGCTTCTAGTTTGATCCTTTGGCGAGGAGAGAAGCCTTCTGCTAATGCAGTCGTAGAGACTCAACATTTTATTGTGATTCAATTCTACCCTTTCTATGGGGATACATTGTGTTGATTTTCTGTGTGTTTTGACACGACCGATTAATCGGGATTTAGATACTGCTGTGTTAGAGGCTTTCCACGTTCGTTATATAAGACCGAGACCGTCGAATCTCTCCTATAGCCCTCACGCACACGATCGAGGTAATTATTGCTACCGTTTTGCCTAAATTAATGATCTAATTGCTTATCTGTGTTACCTTTTTTTGTGCATATATCGCCATTTGCTTTTGCGTCTCCCATGTTATCTTATCTACTCCATTTTATCTAATCCGAATTTTTATTTTAATGCAACTTTAATTTTGATCATATTTTATATATTCTTTTAGGGGTGATTCATCCCTATCTTTGTTATATTCAAGTTGTCTGTACCTTGGTACATCTTTTATTTGCCGATGGTCATTGGGAAAAAAAATTTTTTTGGGGAATTCATTTTATAAAGAAAATATATTCATGCGAGGGGGGCTATGGTTTTTATAAGGGGGCTTCATCTAATGCGCACTTGGTTATTTTAGGGCTTTTCCGGAGGGTACCTCTTTCCCGGAGGGCCACTACCTTTACCTGCAGCTACAATCACCCTATTCTAGTGGGTTGGAAGCAGGCTTTACCAGAGATTGGCACTTATCAGCCAATCTCGACAGTAAGCTATCGAGACATCGGTTAGATCTTCCGGGGCCATCGAGAGGCAGCACCTGAGGTTCTATAAGTGCCCGGCGCCTCCACCCGAGTTCGACGACCGGATTTGGGGTATTGTACAGAAGCTTTATGTTTCATTGAGTCATTTGTTTATCCGTTTAATATAATCGCTTTTATTTATGCTTCTGTTAATATAGATCAAACTTTAACCGCCAAGCTTCGAGATAGTTCATTAAATTTATTTTCATGTATTCACTGGTTTATCGGACCAGTTAATCGTTTGCTCTGAATTTTGTCTCTTTTTTTAATATACGTCAAGCGTTGGCTCAATAATTTTATTATTTTCATTCATTTATCAAGTACTATAATCGCTCTGAAGTTTCTCTCTTTATAATATGAATCAAGCATCGACAGCCACGCTTTCAATAGTTTTATTCTAGTTTTGTTCCTTTATTAACTTATCGAGTCATTCGATTTCATTATTGTGGTAGTTCATTGCTACATATTATTATCGCTACATTTAAAATCAGTGCAGCTATTAGCGCACGCATACCTAATAGTAATTAGCTTAGTTAACGTCAAAGTGATCACTTCGATAAGTAGCATTTAGTGCATTTAGTGGTAAGGCATACAGAGCCAAGTATTAACCGATTTGGTCTCTGTACAATCTCCATATTTATCAATTTCGTTAATAGTCATCCGACCTTCTTTGGAAATCGCAAATTTTACTGTAAATTGTTGCGGTGTTTAAAAAAAAGAACTAGTAGCCAATATATTGTTCCTTAAATTGTTAAATTGTGTCTTACCTTGGTTTGAAATTAAGTACCGGTTGATTTTATGAGCTGACCTAGCCACCCTGCACAACACCACCAGAGCTTTTTTCGTTTAGTTGGCTAGAACGGGTGGCGCTGAAACGACCCCACGACAGGGGCCGGGCTTTGCAATACAAATCTCCGGGGCTAGGTTCCTTTTTAAAATTAGAAAAAAATCTTTACTTTCATTTTGGATTCAATCAGAAAAACGTGTTGCAATAGTTTATTGAGGCAACACATTATTTTAAATTTATAAAGATAACAAAAATCAACATAAAAACCTATGGCAGGCATCATGTGGCATCTCTAGCAGGGTGCTTAAAAGAACCAGCCTGTTTCTGGACTCACTTATGCGTGGATGTGTTTCAGCAAAAAGGGTCTAGTTATTATATTGGCACTTATACCTATCTCTATTCAAAGTCATAATATTCAGCATATTTTGAAAAGAACAGTACAATATCCGCTATTAACACCTGATGCCTTAAGCAATTTGCTAGTGGACAAACTGTACTCCATGGGTGTACGTGGAAATGTTCACGATTTGGTTAAATTATATCTAAAAAGGTCTGAATGCGGTCTAGATAGTGAGAGGGCGAGGCTCAATTTATTGATATTCAATATTCATTCTATCTCACATAATTTCGTCCTATTTTGTCAACGACCCCCTTAATTGGTCATGGCTTTGCGTTGCTGCCTAGGCACAATATAGTTTTTACATATGGTTGCTATTAGATTTTAGTTTTTTTACTGTTTAATGTAATGTCTGTAATGTAGTGGCGCTCTGCGAGATAGGCGGTTTCTTCTCATATATACAAATCTAGATAATAAAATAAATGATGATGTGTGCAGTCATTGCAAACTATGACTTGTTTCCGTATCAAACAACACGAGCATTACATTTCCAAAATAAGAAACTTCACTTCACTCAAGTTGAATATCGGCGTTATACACACCAGACCCTCGGCTTCATATATACAGGGTGTCTCACGGTGGATGGTACCTTAGACGTTATTGGAGAACCACTAAACGGATCATTCTGAAGATTTGGTCGTTTACATAAACGGATATACTCTACCTTGCTAAAATATTTTCGACAATGCACTTCTACTAAAAAGTAGAACCCTGTATATTATTGCATATTTGGATTTTGTGGATGATTCTAGACATATTTCATGAATAATGTCCTATACCTTTTTTCAACTGTTTTTGAAGTATTGACAGTTGAAAACCGACCATTTACCAAGTTTGACAGCCTGTAAAATCTAAACGGCTAAAGATAGAAGCAAAATGGGTTGCACTTTCCTATCTTGATTTTTCATAAGCTACCGTTTGACACTAATTTTAGATTAAACCAGAGGTTAAATTGAACCGCAATTTCTTAACCTCTGGTTAAATATAAAATTAGTGTCAAACGATAGCTTATGAAAAACCAAGATAAGAATGTGCAAACCAGTTAACTCTATCTTTAGCCGTTTAGATTTTACACGCTGTTAAACTTGGTAAATAGTCAATTTTCAACTGTCAATATTTCAAAAACAGTTGGAGATAGGTATAGGACATTATTCATGAAATGTGTCTAGAATTCTCCGCAAAATCCAAATGCAAAGGGTCGTTCTCAAATTAGGGAAAATTTCAGTGTCCCTATATTACAACTATATTATTAGATTTTTAAATAATATTTTAACAACAAAAAAGTCATTAGCATGGACGGTCCTTTTCATGGTTTATGAATTAAAAAAATAATTTCATCAGAAAACATTAATTTTTCAGTAACTATTTTGGGTAAAGATGAATCTAGAGACCCAAAGAAATCATTGACATACCTTACTGCAAATAGTGATATTCATTTACTTATTTTATTAAATATTATAAATTGTCCCTAATTTTTTAGTCATTAACGTGGACAACAGAATACCACCTAACCTGTAGGCCCAGTAAATCATTGGACATAAGGCAATACTGCTAAAGTTTGCGTGGGTGATGTGCATATTAAAATGTAAAACATTCTACAAGCTTCAGACACGTGAGAACCTTTGGCCCTGCAATAAGTGATTGTTATCTAAAAGTTAGGTTTTTGTTGTGTCATTAACGTGCCCCTGTTTATGATTTGGCTAAAATTAATATGTATGTGGTAATGGTATTAGATGTGAGCATAAGAATATAAATGAATGCAATTTCTAAAATAATTACTTGCCGTATTTTTTTGTTGTGAACGCCATTTTGTCATTACCATGGACAAGAATTACCGTCACTAACATGGACAATATTTGTCCAAGGTAATGACGCACGTCCATGTTAATGACAACAATTATCTATTTTTAGGTTTTTGTAAGAGATAGTTAACTAGAAACAAAATGGGAGGAAAAAAAGACGTCTATTGAGGAACGAAGAAAACAAAAACGGGAATGTGAAAGACGAAGAAGGAAAAAATAAAAAGTAATCCTGTGAAACGTGAAGAGCAAAAGCGAAAAGATCATGACAGATATAAGGAAAATAAAAAGAAAGGGGTAATTAAATTGGCAAAAGATCTATCTCGTCGATAAATAAAAGCAAAAAGAAAGAAATGGGCAGAAAACCAGCAAAGCCACAGAAATAGAAAACGAATGTTTCAAAACGCCACTCACGAGGCGCCTCCTCAATCGGACCAAGAAAATGATGGCCCTCAAGAAAACCCCAATGAAGGGTAGAATGTGCAAGTAAGATCATAATTGACTCCATCTATATCGTTGAATTCTAGTTTTCTCTGATCCAGGAAGTAGTAGCAGTAGGAAATCGTGGTAGACAAATGGTTCGACGGAACCGAGCAATGTGTTACAAAAAATTACATAAAAAAGAACAAGAAAATGTGAAGCTAAGGAGGCAATTAGAGGTTTGGAAAAAGAGGTTCTATCGCCTAGAAATGAAGAAAGCCGAGGTAGTGAAACCACCAAATCATGAAGATCCTTCCCCTAACACAAAGGTTCAGGAAATTGTTAAAAAGTACAATGTGCCTCCAGAAGTAAAAAAAAAACTTTTATTTGGCGAGGTCATACGCAAACAACTTTCAACAAATTTTACAAATTTAACAACACAATCATAGAAGCAAATCTTCTGTAAGGTGATAAAAGGAAGGATGTTAAAAAAATATAGACTTTTAATAGAGGCACAAAGTTTTTTTGCCATATAAGATATGAAGAAGCAATAGAAATCGATCAAATAACCTAAATTATGAAAGAGACAGCATGGAGAAAGTTAAGCGAATAAAAATGAGTGTAAAGAGTTACTACCTTGGAGATGACAGCTCCAGATTATGTCCCGGTAAAAAGGAGACAATTACAAAAAAAGGTATAAAACACCAAAAGAGATATTTAAACACTACTGTTACGGCTAGCCTAACAACCATCCGAACGTTTTTGTGCTACCCTA